>WBNM01039679.1:95561-108232 GCA_013399055.1 Ramphastos sulfuratus
GGAGGGAGGGGAAGGAAAAAAAAAAAAAAGTTTTCAATTAATAATAAGCCTAAGAACTGGGGAAGGGGGCGGGGTGGAGGCCAATAAGGGAAAGTTAAAATGGCTGGCGATCCTTCAAATAACCCTGGCCATCTTCCCTCGGAGCCCACTCAGCACTCCTTGCCGCGGAGCCCCGGGGAAAACCCCAGACACGCCACTCTGGGGCGGCCCGGGGCTCCAAAGCTGCCCCGGCACACACCTGAAGGTTACGGGACGTCTGCGGGGGGGGGGGGGNGAGGGGGGGGGGGGGGGGGGGGGAGGACGCGTTTCCATTCCCCCTCCCCCTTCCGGTTAAAACGCATCAAGAGAGTATGCTAAAGGGGCTGCAAAAGCGCTCACACTCACACACCGAGGGGGGAGGCGAAGCGGCTGGTACCCAACTTTGAGGCATCGTTACATGAAGGATTTCCCGGGGATTCGCGGGAAACACAGACCCCGTCCGCCACACAGGCAGCTCCGCACCACTGCTACGGCATCGTGTGTGCGTCGTTTTGTCCCGTCCCCCTCGCGGTGCGGGGCGATGTCTGTCCCCCCCGCAAGCGTATGCCGCGACGGCGGGCGGGCAGGCAGGCTGCTCTCTCCGGGAGGGGGTGGGGGCGGGGGTTTACTGCCCTTCTCGCCGCGCCGGGCAGTCCTGCGGTTGTAGCCTGCTGCCGCTCCGGCCGTGCCGTGAGCAGGGCTGCCGGAGGAGGCGGTGGTGGGGAGAGCCGCAAACCGACTCTGCCGCAGAAAACCCCGGGCCCCTGCGCAGACGGGGCCCCCCAGCGAGAGCCTGGCCTCCCCTCTCTCGCCCACCCGCCGCGGCATCTCCCTACCCCGGCCGTGCGCGCCATTTTAGAGGCACACACACTCGCCCGCACCGCGCACACACATGCACAGGAGCGAGGTTTCCGCTGCTGCTGCCAGAAACAACAGGCAGCCACCGAGCCCGGGCTGCGAAGGATGAGCAGCAGCGGGAAAGGGACATACACGCACCGCGAGCCGGCAGATATGTGCGTTTCGGACGTATTAAAGGACGAGCAGAGCGCAGGCCTGCGCGCCCCCACCCCATTAACCCGCTGCGCACTCGGCATCCCAGGAGCCTTCATTGTTGCCTTTATTCCGTATGGCTTTCTCTTTTCAAGAAGGGGATAGAAAGAAAAGAGAGGAGGGGGGAGAGGGAAAAAAAATAATAGAAAAATACCACCAAGCCAGCCCCTTCACCCCGCCCGTCCCCCATTGTTCGGCCGAGGGAGGCTGGGCGACCGCAGCGGCACGGGCTCGCCATTCACCGGTTCCACCGAGACCCGCCATAGGCCCACCCCCCACCCCACCCCTGCTGATAGATCGAGAAACTTAGGGGGCTGGAGTGAAGATTCTACCCCACATTCAATACAGAAGTATCAGCGCTCCTGCGAGAGTGCTAGGCGAAAGCCTGTGCTCACTTCCGCAACGTTATCCTCGCAGAAATACCGGAGCACGGCCCCTGCTTCCTTCCCCAAGCCCCCGCCGCACCCCCGGAGGGTGGAGTGATTAATGGGACGTACGCCCTTGTTTTCCCTCCGGCCACCTCAGCGCACCGCTCCCCGGCGCTGGGCCGCCGCGGTACGCCGGGCGGGGGCGGCCCCCCCACGCATCCGTCGGGGACGTTGGGAGATATTGATCACGGACGACTTCATTTTGCATAATTGCGGCTGACAGGGCCTGTGGTTCCCTCATTTACGGAGCAACAGCTTCGAGGAGCTGATGGATGGGGAGCGGCTTCCTCCGCTTCCCTCAGCTGTCGCCCCCGCCCGCCCCCTCCACGGTAGCCCTGCCGGGGGACGGCAGCTCCGCGCCTCATGCAGCAAATGGCCGGCGCACAACAGCGAAATATTAAACTTAGGTGCTTCCGTCTCTCGTTTTACCTAGCGTGGCCTCCCTGAAAGCCTCCCGCCCCCCGCGGGTCTTTGTCTGCACAGCTGCGCCGGGACTGGTCCCTAGTGCACGGAGACCGTCGGCGGCTCCATATAAGAAAAACTGGTCGGGAAGTTGGGACTTTTTCCTCCTCCCCACGCCCCCACTCCCCTCTTTCTTTTCCTCTCCTCCTTACAACAACAAACAAACAGCTCGGTTTCTGCTAAACAATGCATAAAAATTAGCCTCGCCCCAAAGTTTATGTCGGGTTTACAGCACTAGGGGTTCAAGATGGAAATGGCTTTCCTAACAGTTCTGGAAAGTGCTGGCCAAACCCAGCGAAAGCAGCATTACAAGCACCTCGGCAAACGTCTCGGCAGCTCCGTGTCCCAACCTGACACCACCTTTTCCAGACCTTTAGGGGAAACCTTCGTCCAGGGCAAGCACAGTCAGCTCAGCGCAGTGCCCATCTCTGCATACGGAAAACACCGTGGGGGAGGCGGAAATCAACAACACCGCTCGGGTTACTCCATGAAAAATATGAAAGGGAGGGAGGAGAAGGGGTAAGAAAAAACATAAAAGGGAAATAAAGTTGCCGGTGGCAGTGCTGCCCCGCCGCAGGGGAGGGCACCGCGGAGGCCGCCGCCGGGCCTGCCTTCCCATCCCGGCGCTCCGCACCGAAACAAAGCAGCGAGTCAACTGCGATGCAGATGGGCGGCTATGAATTTTTTTGCTGCTGCTTAGAGCTTTAATTACTCGTTCTTGATCCGTGGGACTATGACACGACACCGCCAAGGTTAAAATGCTCTGAGCAGATGTGAACGAGTTGGCAGACGCGCAAATGAGGTCTGCCTCTAAGCATGATAACAAGTGACTAATACATTGCATATCGCTGAAAGAAAATTATTTTTCTCTCATTTGCATTTTCTTTTTTTTTTTCTTTTTTACAGCCAGCGACATTCCTTCCTCAGAGGCAACAGCATAATCCTGAAAATATTACTCCGTGACTTTAAAAGATTTGGAAGGAGGCAGAGATTGCCAGTGTTTTGGCTATACTGGCTTGTTTATCTTTCCGCCTTTGCTCCAAGGCGAAACTAGTTTCGCAAGCAGTATTCTTGAAGAAAAAATGGCACATGTCATATTAAACACCAGTTTGTAGGAATTGATGCTAAAATTGCTGAATGCTTACTGGTGCGTTTTCGTCACTAATAGCACAGTGTAATCCATAAAAGACCAAGGGGACAGTCAAGGCCAAAAGAGGAGGAAAAAGAAAGGGGGAAAAAAGATCGACTGGAAAGAAATACATAAAGGCAACCCATCGACCGAAATCACAAAAAGAGGGGTGGGGAAGGAAATAAGCATATCCCATTCCCACCTTCTTGCAAGCCCAGAACCACCTCATCAAAAAGACAACAATACTTGGAGGTCACTTACTATATAAAACACAGTGACTGTTGTAGGTAGGAAAACTATGTCAGGTACAAATATAGGCCAGAACCCAGTTTTCCAAGTTCCCTCGACTTTCTGGAGGCTCTTCTGAAAGGGCCATGACATCACTTTGGGTACTAGAGCAAACTCCAAGAACAGACAGCATTTTCTATTCTGTGCTCAAAAGGTAGAGGGGTTTCGATGCAGAGGAGGCTTTGAGGAGAAAATAGCTGCTTGGGCTATTTATGCAGTAGGCGTTTTTCATCGAGGATCTACGTCAGGGGTGCCTACAACGTCCAGGTTATTGGGGCTTAGGTGCTGTCATCTCCAAGAGATAACTTCTCCACCAGCACGTGCTCCGGAGGCAAACAAGCACTGCCAGCCACCGTGCCCTCCTGGCCGAGGCCAGCCGTGGCTCGGAGCAGGGCTGCTCTCTCCTCCCACGGGGTTCCCGGGACGCCTCGCCTGCCGCTCCCGCAAAGCCACCGGGGACAGCGCGAAGACGCCGCTGGGATGGATTTTCCAGCGCCGAAACCGACCAGGGTCCGGCGCGGAGCCGGCTGCTACTCCCGCAGTCTCTCTGCGCTTGTAAATCAAGCGGAGGAGGAGAGAAGAGGGGAGCGGCTTCTCCCCGCCCAGCGGCGTTGGCTTCAGCGATGCCGGCGGCCGCAACAGGGGAGCGAGGCTGGCCGCGCTGCCGCCGCTGCGCGGGATGCCCGCCGAGCACCAGGACGCTCCGCCGGACCCCGCTGTGGCAGGCGGTGCCTCCAGAAGCGGCGGGGTGGCCCCGGGGCTGCTTCGGGCAGCAGCAAGAGCTTTTGTGTGCGACTGTCGGCGAGGCGCGGGCGCTTCGCGCTCCAACAGCTGTCACATTATTTGCACTGGCTGTAAACAGCCTTCGCCTTCCCCCTCCCTCACCACAGAGTTAAACCCCGACCTAACAATCCCCAGTTAGAGATCAAACCAACAACAGCAGTATTGTCTCTGCCTTCATTGCTTTACCATCAACTACTGCAGCTGGTTTACTCGAAACAAGGAACACCCTCTACCCACATCCCCTGCCCCCTGCTCCTGGGGCCAGAAACTTGTCTGTTCCCGGCGGCTGGCCAGGCGGAGCAGCCGCCGCCCCGGGCCAGCAGTGTGGGAGCGTTGCTCCGCCAGCCCTGTGCCGGCGCGGTTTCGATCGCTGCGGGGCTCTCCCCCACCGCGGAGAGGCGTTTCCAATCCGCACTCGTGCCCGACGGAAGGAGTGCCTTATCAGAAGCTGAGCTCCACTTTCAGTTTGGCTTTTGAGAAATGGCTCGGGGCAGCCCCGCAGCAGTGGTTAAAGCCGCGCCCGCAGCTGCGCGACAGCACACGGTGAGCTCGCCCCCGCGGCGCAGCGCGCCCCGGAGCAGCCCTTCCCCGGGAAGGCCGGATCAAGGGCCCCCGCAGCGCTTGTCCCGCCGCCTCGCACCCGGACGGCAGTGGCAGCGCCCTGCCTGTTATCGCAGCAAACCTTCAACCGAGGGGGCCCCCTCCCTGCTTCGGCCAGCTACCCCCGCCGGCCCAGCCCCGAGCAATGAACCCGACACGCAGCCGGATGGCAATAGACGCCTTTCCACCTTCAGCTCTTTCCCTCGTAAGGAAAACAAGAAAGCAAAATCCAAATAACCTAAGCCACGAGTCCAACTTTGTCTGCTATACAACCACCTGGCAGCAAAGGAGTGTACTGCAAGCTCTCAGCGGGTCTTTCATTGGGCAGAGCAGGAATCGGAATGTTAAATCCCTGTACGTCCTTCCCTGTCCCTTATTTATTTCTGTATCAGTAGCGAAGTTAGAGGAGAAGTGAAATTTACTGAACAGAAGCAACGGAAAACTAAATCAGTTTGAAGAAACCTTTACTTGTCCAGTTCGACTCCTAGTATTATCCACATTTGCATCTAAGGGAAAACCACGACACAGCAACTTCCTCAGAAAACTGGTACCAAAAAACTCTTGAAGAGGCCACAGAAGCTGGAAGCACACTTTGTTGGTGCTTCTATGCACTTTATGAGCCAGCATCAGCAAGGGAAAACAGATTATTGTGTTGGAAGCACATCTCCATCTTGGCCAGACTCCTATCAAAAGGCAGTCCTCCCTAGGCAGGTATGGTGCTTCACACCAATGTGATACATCTCTGATCGACTTCCGAATCAGATTCACCGACAAATGATGCCAGTACGTACTCACAGGTCAGTATCATCGACTATTCATTGCCTGTACGTAGCTAGAAATCTGCTGGCCTGGTAAAAAACACTGCTAACAAAACAATGTCAGCAAAGGCTGCAACATACTCTTGTGAGAGACCAGCAATTCGTGCCTATTGAGGCTCTTTCAGCACAAAGGCTTTTAGAGGAAGAAGAGAGGGAAAGGGGGGAAGAAAAAAAAAAAAAGAGGGAGGGCTCTCGTATTTCAGGGCTGTTGTCCCCTGGGAACCAAGAACCAAGTGTAGCTTCAATCAAACGCTGACTTCTCCTCCGGGAGCTCAGTAGGAAACCTGATCTCAATAGCTCATGCCTGCCTCCATGCATATAGCCTGGGTTTTCTTTCATACCAGCAATTTGTATAAAGAGGAGAGCCAATACAGTTTATTGCAAGTGAGATCTCACAGTAACAGATCTAGAGATATATTTCTGTAGCTAAAATAAGACAACCTTCAACTGCCTGCTCAGGGCAGGCCATGCCACAGCCGCCCCCAGCTCCACACACATGGCTCTGCTGTGAGCACCCAAGGAATGGCACAGCACAGCCTCCTACGCATATCCCTGAGCCTTGCATCCTCCCCAGCTGGCAGCAGCCGCCTTGGGTTGGATTTTTGTGCAATGCCAGGTTACACTTCCACTAAAACGCTTAGCTCAGGAGATCACTTCCTGCTTGCAAGTATTGTTCCGGCTTCCCCTGCTGCTTGAAGCTTTAGCCAGAGCTATTTCTATCCTTGCTTACTGGGGCGTGGAGACCCCAGGAAGCATCCACCCCTGCCCACCTGCCCTGGCCTGCCCTAGCACAGCACAGTACAGGAGGTTTGCAGGTGGTAGGTAAGTAAGTCCTCCAGACAGACCTCAGCATAACTTCGCACTTGGCTGCTTAATTCTGCATGAGGTTTTGCTAATCCACTTTGTGCTTGACTACTGAAATAGGAGGACAGGAAAACACTGCGGGAAGCACAACCAAGACAAAGCAAGGTGAGCCAGTGGGACCACGTCCTGCGGGAAGGGCATCCCGCAATACCCAGCTCAGCCTCCTACTGCTTTCAGCTTGCTGGAGAGGCTTAGAAACTCAGCACACCATCGGGGCGTGGGAGCAAAGGAGATTTCCCAAGGATCAGGGATCCCTGTAGGATCTCTCCATAGCCAGGAGCTTTCACATGGAGAAAGTCTGGCTCAGGGAGGGAATTTACACTTAGAAAGAAGAGAAGCTCAGCCTGTCCCTCTTCATGCCATTAGCAAGTTCCCAGTGAATTTCAAGGAGAGCTGAGAATCCACCCTCCAGCTTTTATTTCACTTATCTGTCTATACTTGCCATCATGCACAAACTCCTTAGTCAAGCCATGGCTAAATGAGCCCCACAAAGCTCACTCACCCTCTCCAGAAGACCCCCAACTGCAATCCCACCCCACTGCTGAGGAGCATGGGGGAAACATAGCAGTGGGTGAGGGACAGGCATCCCCACAGAACCTGGTCCATCCAAGCCATTGGGCTATCCCAGGAATGGTGTCTACGGGCTGTGCAAGTGCAGGCATACTTTTTTCTGCTATCAGCTGTGCCAGGCATCAGCTATTCCGATACTCCCATGGAGGAGGAGATCTGACTTTCACAACTGAGGATAAGAGGCACAAATGTTTTGTAATATGCAAATACTGAAAGACGTACAAGGCTGCTAGGTGAGGTATTCCCAAGTGTTAAATGAACACCTGGGATAAGAGCAAGAGCTACTCCAGCTGAAAAATGAAAAGCAAAACACACTCTGAAAAAGAAAGATCAAAGTGGTGGCACTGGCATAACGCAACCTCCACCACAGACAGTATGGAAGTGCACAGAGAACGACCCTTGTGCAGAGCTGCACCCATGCAGCTCATAGCTGTTGGAGATTGCTTTGAGGAGCCGGAGCTGTGGAAAGGAGAACACGTTTGGCTGGAAGGACACTTGCCCCTCCTGGCCAAGGAGCAGGTAGAAGCACAATGCCAGGCTTTCCCGGTGCAGGCTTGGCCATCGAGCACAACCTCGAGCCTTCTCCTTTCCCCAGCGCTCTATTGAACACACTCAGTTCTTTATACAAGCCATTCCCAGTGTGGCTGGTGGATTCTGTGCTTTCCACTTTAATTGTCTTATCCAAATAAAGCTTTGTTTTCCTTAGCACGACAATTCCAACATTCAGGCTGAGATTTTCATTGGACAGAGGAGATATTTTATTCTCCGATTGTTCAGAGAGTCAGGGCTTACACGGAACAGCCCCGGCTTGTGTGCTTCTGCTCACAATGGGGTCTTTGCAGCCCCAGCCTCCCTCATGTAGATTCATTTTCCGGAGTGGTTGGGATGAGAATCTTTTTTTGTCTGAATTTCATCGCTTTCCAAGTCTACCCTAGACTTTAACAAGTCTTTTAGTTTGCACCTAGACAATAAATTTAGTCTAATTTAGCTTCCGGTCTTTAATTTTAGCAGGTCTTCTTTTTGCATGCAAATCAATATGGCAATTACCATCTAAAAGCTCGCCCAGCCCCAGGTCAATGTAAATTGATCATTGTCCGCCTTCTACAAAATAACACCGGGAGTCTGTGGTGCATAATGAGATTATACTGGAAACTGTCTTTCAGATCACAAATTATATTTCATGCTGTCAGGATCTTCTCCAAGTGGACTTCCTTGCATGCCTCATCACATGACACCGAATCTATTAGCTCATGAGATAGGTTTGGGGTACAAGGAGCTCTTGCAGGCTGAGGGAGTCCCCCAGATAATTTAGACGACATTGTAGAGAAACAAGCAGGCAGGTACAGAAGCGCACTCTAACTTACTAACTTTTCCAGTGGTGGAAGAGAGCGGGGTGGGGGAAGAAACCTGCTTGGCCAAGCACTGCTGTCTTGCAAACAAAAATTAATTCCCTGATGGAAAACAGCAAAACTTTCCTAAATCTACATTTATTACAAGTTCTTGGCCTCCTCCTTTCCATCCCCACCTCGCTGGCTCAGCCATTCAAAGAAGTGCTGGCTGCCCACTCCGAAGAAATCCCCACAAAAGGCACGCTCCCCTGGGAGAGAGACACCCCTGCCCTCTGCAGCCTCGGGGCCCGAGCAGGTCGGGTCAGAGAGATCGCTCCGGAGCAGCGACTGCTTTAATTTTAAGCAAGCTCCCTGAAAGGCCAGGAGGATTAACTGGAGCTGCTCACGGCCAGGGGAACTCCCCCTGCCTGCAGCCCAGGCCTGTGCGCGCTGCCTCCCGCACACATACACGCAGAGCCAGCCAGAGCTGCTCTGGTGGTTAAAAGGGGTTTGCTGGGCTCTCCCCAGCCAGCTGCTTGGCTCCACCACTCTAGCTAGCACAAAACCAAGAAACGGGAGCAAGTCCTATCTAGTCAGCAATTATGTCTGAAGTGACACTAGCCTAAGGAGAACGCATTAAACTCAACTTTATGCTGGTCTTTCTAAACCCCCACTAAAACGTGATCTATTGCACTACTCAGGGGAAAGATAGGTCATCACACATCACCTGAGCAACTCAACTGTGCTGCAGAGTCCTGTCAAGAACCCACACCTTTGCAAAGATGTGCAGAAATCAGAGCATTTCTCTGTGCTGAGCACAAATCTGCTCCAAGCCAGTTATTCCAATGGCAGTGTGGCTGATAGAGCTATGACCTGAGCCGGACCTGCACCCATTTTTGCTGGGGCCACCCACCAGACAAAGTGCCAGACAAAGTGCCTTTTAAAAGACAGCAGCAGTTTGCTTAGACTAATTTGGTATACACATCACTCATTTTGGGCTGTGGTGGCCTGGGTCTTTTTACGTCACAAACAGAGGCCTAAAAGTGTGCAGTCTCGCAGCAGCAGCTCCACAGAGTTTGCTTGTGTGGACTGTACGAGACCACTGGGAGTTTAATCTTCCTGCCTCTAGCATCCCTGTTAGGGGACCCTGGCTTCTTTAGTAACCTTTTAAAAACAAAATTATTGTGAGGTTGGGGGAAAATGATGACAGTTTTGAATTGCCCAAGAAGCTGCCACTCTCGGCACATCCTGATAAAGGCAGATACAGTGCATGACAAGGAGCCTGGATTGTCCACCAGATCAGGAATAAAGCCACAGCACCACTATTGTTTCAAGACCCAGTCCATATTTGGGCATTCAGTTCACACATCCTAAGTATCGCTTTACATATTAGAACACAGACATTTGCCAATGTGGTTTATAATACACTCAAATGGAAGAAGTAATTGCTGTTCCATCTCTGATTACTAGCTTGGTTTTGATGGTTTGGTTTTTGTTGTTGTTTTTTTTTGTGAGAGGGGGCATCGGGGAGGTGAGAGGTGAGAAGAGAGGGAAACCCTGTTGAGTCTGTTTGCACTGGTCTCTATTAGATATGCAACAAATCTGCCATTTCCGGTGTTGCTTCTATCTAATTAGAGATGTATTTAGATGTGACGTGCAAGTAAGCGCTGAGCTGCCTGCTGCCCTGGCTGCATGGACTACTCAGGAGCATTTTCCAATAATGCTGTAGCGCCCGGAACCAGGGCTCAGACAAAGAGGAATGGGAATGGTCTGCACTGCAGGCGCATCCAACAAAACCAGCTTTTATCTATCGCTCTAAAGCCTTAACTGCTTTTAATCTGTACCGCCCAGGCTTGCACACCACAATCGCATCTCATCCACCGAGAACGTCTCAGTACAAAAGGAAGCACAAACACACGCAGGAGCTGCAAATAACTACCGGCCCACCACCAGCCCACCCAAGCCCCGACACCGGCCCCCTCTCTCCACCTGCCCTTGCATCCCACGAGGTCTGCATGCCCCCGCGGGCTTGCAAAGCCCCCAAGGCAGGTATGCCCGGCTTCTGCATGCACTGACACGGGCCGACGGCAGCCCCACGCTGCGAGCATATGCGTGGTCCCGTGTGGCAAAGGCCGCCGAACTGTCGGGAGAGAAACTGATGGGACCTGAAGGCAGCCACGGAAACTCACCACCACGGGGCCGGAAACCTCCACCGCGGGGTTTCCACTGCAACACGCGGGAACGGAGGGGCAGTGGGGGCCATGGGAGAGCCGAGGGAGGCAGACAGCCGCCCCGCCACCGGTGCTCGCCTGCGAACCACCGCAGGGGCCCCGTCGTCCCCGAGCCCGAGGGGCTGAGGTGGCTTCCCCGGCCCCGCGAAGGCCTGACCCGGACGCCCAGAGCTCTTCAGAGTTTCCAGAGAGAGGAGACTCCTGGGAACGAAATAATCTGGCGCTCGCCTAGTGAACTCTTTCCCCGTTGTGGGAAACAGCTCTCTTAGAGCCATTAGACGGCTGGGGCAACGCCTGGGGCCCGAGGCGAGCCGTCTTGTCCCTCCGGGCTCCGGCAGCACCCCTGCGACCGTTACTGCTCTTGCAATCTCCTTCCAGGGCCAAGCAGCCATCCCCGATCCCCTCTCGGCTTTAAGGGTTAACAACCATCGCCACCAGAAAAAAGAAAAAGAAAGAAAGAAAAAAAATATCGCGGTGACCTTTTCCTCTCCGACTCCCCCACTCTCCCTTTCAGGCTCCAGTTCCTGAGCTCGCAGGGAGCCTGAGCGGCTGTCTAGACCGATCTATCACAGACGGACAAACAATACCAGGAGAAGCCCCTGCCCCGTCCCTCAGCCTCCAGCACTCACCTTAGAAATGGCGAAGAACAGAAAAGTGACCGCGATACAATCCTCCCCGGTGTATTTATAGTCTTCCACACAGCCCACCTTCATGCCTGACAAATGAGATTTTGTCTGCTCTCTCAGCGTACGCTCCAATAAACACACATTGACTTTTTTTTTTTTTTTCTTCCTTCCGTGCCTGTTTGTTTTTGGTAACATTACGGGCTCATCCCTCCAACCTCGGGGCGGACGAGGGCCCACCACGCCTGTAAGCGAAGGCAGATTTGATAGCCAGGGCGGGAAGGGCTAGGAGAGAAGTACGCAGGAGGGGACGCGGCCGCTCGTTCACGCGCAACCTCCCAACCTGGAAACTTCAATGTCCGTATTTATCACGCCTCTTCACACCCAGCCCACCCTCACCCAAAGTACTCCCGTGCTCCCTGGTCTTTGCCAGCCCTCCGGGTTATGTATCAAAGAGGTATACGGGGCGAGAAGCCGGAGGTCCAATGCTGCAAAAGGCTGGGGAATAACTAATGAGCTGTGCAGCCCATTGATCCGGTGCATACTTCCTAATTAACTCTGAGTCACCTATTTGTGACAGCAATTCAAAGAACTGCACCAGGGATAAACTGCAACCCCGGCGCGCGAAGGCAATCCGGGGGGGCGGGAGGGAAAGGCGGCGCCGGGGGGAGAGGAATTTGCTCCTAATCCTCCTAAAAGCAATTAGGGTGAGCGCTGCGCTGGCTACCTCTCAAGAAACAAGAAAAAAAAAAAAAAAAAGCCAACACACACCCGACGACTCGGACAACAGAACCGAAAGAATCGGTGTGTCGCAAGCGCGACGGCACCGGGCTCCAGACAGACAGACGAGAAACCAGCGTCTCGGGGACGAAAGCGGGCGAGAACGGCGGCCGGAGGACACAGAAACGACGGGTTCGGGGGCAGCGGCGCTCACGAAGCTGCAGGAGAGGAGCAGGCGGCGGCAGTCCGGGCACGGCGGAGCCACCGACGGGAGGTGCGGGAGCTGCACCAGGGGCCGAGATCCCGCACCGCCCACCCTCTCTCGTCCCCAGCTTTGTTCCCAAGCGGCCTTGGCGGGGCTTCGCTCTCCTCGGCCACCCCCCGCTGCAGGGCGGGAGGGGGGNTACAAAAGCTGCAGGCTCCAAAGAGCAGATGAAAGCAATGAACAGAGTTTCTGGAAAAGATTCATTAGTGGGAATTAATGCTGCAAGGAGCTCCGAGACGATACCATTAAAGCCAGTCCCCACACTTTGTCAGTTTTACAAGGCTCACTACGGCCCGGTCGCTTTTTTTCCAGTTGGGGGGGCTCTTCGCCCTCCCGCCCCCTCCGCGATCACCAAACCTGGGATCTGACAGACATTTAGGAAACAAGGGGGAGAAAAAGGGATTGGAGGGAAAAAAAAAAAAAAAAAAAAAAAAAAAAAAAAAAAAAAAAAAAAAAAAAACACCCACCCAAAAAAGAAAAAAAAAAAAAAAAAA
>WBNM01039679.1:109390-143752 GCA_013399055.1 Ramphastos sulfuratus
CCCCTCCCCTCTTTAGTCCGCCGGGAAAGCCGCTCTTCCTCACCTTGCCGCTGGGAGACCGGGCTCCGTCTGCTGCACGCTGCGCTCCCCTCGCATCCCCCCTCCCTCTCTCCCTCCTCCTCCTCCTCCTCCTCCAGCCGCCGCCTCCCCTCCCCTCCCTTCCCCTCCCCCCGGGCAGGCGCTGCACAGAGGGAGCCGCCGCCAGCAGCAGCGGCAGCAGCAGCAGCGCCGCCACCGCTTTTTCCCTCTGCAAGTTTCCCCCTCCCCTGGCTGCGTTTTCCTGCCCAGGCAGGGCTTGCCCGATATCACTCCCTTACCCTAGCTAATTGATTTACCCCCTACCCCCCGCCCTGTGCCGCCAGGCCCTCGCCTTGCCCGCTCCCCGCGGCTGGCACAGGTCGCTGCCAAGCTGCGGCACCCCCAGGGGGACTCCGCGCTCCCCGGCCGGTAGGGAGAGGAAAACCGCCCCCCCGCCCCGCCGATATTCCCCTCGCTCGCTACCCAGAAGGCCAGTGGAGAACCGCAATTACCATAAAGCTCCGCTCACTCCGCTCCGCCAAGCTGTCAAAATCCCGGCGGCGGCAGTAGCGGCGGCGACGCTGCCAGACATCACTGCGAGGCTCCGTGGCGACTTGCACCGCGGTGCCGCCTCCTGCCGCCCCAACCGACCCCAGCACCTCCACCGAACGCCCCCGTCCCTTCCAGCCCACTCTCCCAAAGCGCTCTCCGCCGCACCCTGGATTCCCCTCAGNCACAACACACACATCGAGAAAGAGAATCGCGAACGCTCCGCAGCCCTCGCCCCCGGACTCACTCCGCGAACATCAAATGCATGCCTCATATGCTGCGCAGAGACGTCCCACTTGGCCCCAGCTTCACAAAGCAGCCTCCACTGCCTCCATGCCTGGCCGTCCCCCTCCCGCTGGCCCTTTGATGGCAAGCCCCGAGCCTCTCTTCGGTTTGCTCTCCAACTAACACTACATTTTAGGGATGACTAAACTTCCGTGTCACGCCGGACCTCACGCCAGCACAGCACGGGAAAGCCCAGGGCCGCCCTGCCCCACGTGCACAACGGCGCCCGCCCCGCCGAGGCGGAGGGAAGTAGGGGGGGAAAGTGGAGCCCCGGGCTCTCCTGGCGAGGCGAAGGTAGCCCGCAGCGGGATCTCGCTGACGCTCACCTGCCCGCTCACTCCCGGGACCGCCCGCTGCTCTCGGCGGGGAGCGTGGAGACCGGCCGCCCGGCGCGGGCGCCGTTCCAGCTCCGCGAGTCGGCAGCGCCGCTGCTTGCTCGCTTCATCCCCACGGAGCCCCTGCACAATGTGCAAGACGACGGGATCACCACCACAAAAGTGCACCGAAGCCGACAGCGCGATCGGCAGCTTCCACCTACGCTGCTCCAGACAAGCATCTTTACAAGCAACTGCCTCCAAACTTGCCACCGCACCTCTGGAGGCACACCGGGAGACCCCTCTCCCCTCCTTCACCGCCTCCCTCTCACCCCCCTACCGCCGCCTTCTGTCCGCCGCTCCCGCCGGGGCCTCGCTGCCCCGCGCCGTAACTTTCGGCCGTGAAACCGCCGCTGCGCTGCCGTTCCCGCAGCGGCGACAGAGGAGCCCCTCGGCCGCCCGGTCAACGCGGGACCCGACGGAGACCGGGCGTTTTTCGCGCGGGAGCTGGTCGCAGAGCGGAGTACTGACCTTTCTGTCGCGCCGCGGGACTGCGGCGTGCACGGTCCGTGCTGTGGGTCCCCACACCGTCGTCTCGCCTTGCTGCTCTCCTGGGAAGGGCAGTCCCGCCTGAGGTGGCGGGGAGAGGCGAGAAAAGTTTCCCGATTGCCCTCCCCTCTCCGTGGATGCGTGTGGCACGGCTTGTCCCGGCGCGGACAGGCCGGTAAGGGGTGCGAGAAAGCAGGGAGCTGCAGGACGCGGAGAGCAGGAGCGCGGCCGCCGCCTGCGCCGACGGGGCAGGTGCCCGCTGAAAGGACTTCGTTTCTCGGCTAGCTGGGCTCAGCAGCGGGAGCGGCAACCCGCGATGCTTATTCCGGTTGCCGTCTCTGGTTTGGCAGCGCCATGTTGCTGGCTTGCTCCGGGCGAAGTTCCTGCGCTGGCGAACGCGGCGCTCCCCACATCTCGCCTGCGCCGCCGTCTCCCGTGCCCTGGCCGCCGCGGCTTTGTGTGTATGTGTGGCTAGGGATTTAATTCTCCTCCTCCTCTTCTCCTCCTNCGCCACCGCTTTTTCCCTCTGCAAGTTTCCCCCTCCCCTGGCTGCGTTTTCCTGCCCAGGCAGGGCTTGCCCGATATCACTCCCTTACCCTAGCTAATTGATTTACCCCCTACCCCCCGCCCTGTGCCGCCAGGCCCTCGCCTTGCCCGCTCCCCGCGGCTGGCACAGGTCGCTGCCAAGCTGCGGCACCCCCAGGGGGACTCCGCGCTCCCCGGCCGGTAGGGAGAGGAAAACCGCCCCCCCGCCCCGCCGATATTCCCCTCGCTCGCTACCCAGAAGGCCAGTGGAGAACCGCAATTACCATAAAGCTCCGCTCACTCCGCTCCGCCAAGCTGTCAAAATCCCGGCGGCGGCAGTAGCGGCGGCGACGCTGCCAGACATCACTGCGAGGCTCCGTGGCGACTTGCACCGCGGTGCCGCCTCCTGCCGCCCCAACCGACCCCAGCACCTCCACCGAACGCCCCCGTCCCTTCCAGCCCACTCTCCCAAAGCGCTCTCCGCCGCACCCTGGATTCCCCTCAGTGCCGCAGCCCCTACCCAGGCCCCAGGTCTGGGTTACCCCCGTAATGCAAGGGCATCCTCTCTGCCTCGGGACCCGCTGAGGGCCTAACAGATGTCCTAATCCCCGCAGGGGTCACAGACCCCACGGACCCTTTCATCCACAGCTTCCCACTCATGGAGGGGTCCCCCCGCCGACTCATATCTGGTTCCCATTCGCTGTCCCCTAACTTCGTGTGGTCCGCGGCTCACCCGTGCTGATTTCCGTGATTCCCTCTGGTCAGCTTCTCTGAGCTCTGAATCGGGATAGAAAAAAAAGGCCACTCGTTTCTCAGTGTCTGCACTGAGCTGAACGGAGAGGGCACAGAGGGGAGACCTTATTAAAGCGTGTTTTCGCCCGATGTGGCTTTGGCAGGCCTTAACACACTTAAACCGTGTGTGAGCTGTGTGGCAACGAGGGGTGCGGTGGCCACTGAAGCGTCGTTTCCCTCCCTCCCATTTCTACGGCTGCTTTAAGATTTCTGCCCGTGTTGTGGAGCCCTTTAATCTCCGGGCTGGTAGTTATCGGCTGCATCTATTTACTTTGGCAGTGCAACTTTTGGCTGGGCTCGGCTCGTAAATTTCACGTTCGTAACGCCCATCCCCGCCGATACTCCCAAGTTCCGTCCCACGGAACTTTCTTGGGGGGCGGTGCGCGGGGCAGCCTCGGCCGCAGGGGCAGCCTCGGCCGCAGGGCCAGCCGGGCCCGTGGCCCCGTAGCTCCCCCGCACTGCTGGCGCCTTTCCGGGGAAGCAAGAGTTTTGTCGACGGCGCCGTATCGAGACTTTCTCGCCTCCCCTCGGTGTAGGAGAGACAGCCAACCAAACACCAGGCGATTAACGCGGACAGTTCGCCCCGGGGGAGACTTCTAATCGCCATGTTTAGGACCCTGTAGGAAAAAGGCTGCGGAGACGCTGCGAACTGTAAACGTTTTCCTCGCGGAGAACACACAAGCAGCAAGCAAGGCGATTATGTATTCAGTACCGGAGGGGGACTGCGCGGGCTGCCTGCCCTCCGCCGCCGCTATCTCCGAAGAGAGAGAGGCTACCAAAGCCTCCTCCCCAACTAGGGCAAGGAGGAAAAAAAAACCAAAAAAAAAAAAAAAAACCCAAAAAAACCATGACTCTAAGCCACCTCTGGAAAACGCGAGGGGATTGCTAGATGCTTAGGGGCAGGACGCAGAGCGCGCGCACATGTAGACTGATATCAGCCAAAAGGTTGGCATGGCATTTCATGAAACTGCCATCATAGGCCTTCAGGTTTTCACTACGTCTCTCTTAAAAAACTCTTTCACCTCGAAACAGAAGTGAAATATCCACTATCTGAAACCCGAAACTCCATCGGCACCGCTCGGCTTCCTCGCAAGAAAGCCCAGAGAGCGGCCGGGTACGGCCGCCGTGCTGCAGTCCTGCCATGTCGGCCACTGGGGCCCCTGCATGGCCCCGGGCAGTAGCCAGGTTTGATTCCACACTGCGTCAAGCCACGCATCTGAAAAGGCTGCCACACGTTTTTTTAACCTCTGATAACAAGCAGATGGACACCTGGCCTATTACACTGTAAAGCTATTTTTTATAAAGATGTTTTAGGGCTAGACATTAAAAGTTATTAGGCTGAACACACGTGAGTTACAGGCACACAGCTGGACGAAAGACTTCTGTTGTTTGGGGGTTTTGTACGTTTCCCCTTCCTAGGGAAAACCTCATTAAAATAGTTTTGTTTTGTTTTGTTTTGTTTTCCGGTAGGAGAGAACTAGTGTATGTCCCAGGGAGGTGGTTGCTTCCCGGCAGCATTGATCTGAGCATTGTCTTTCCTCACAGATCAGTATCAGCCGTGCCATGGGCTGGCACTTGCGTGGCAAAAGTCGCCTACTTCCCTTCCCCCGGGCTGAAAACTCCAGATCACACGTGTGCGCCTGCAGGGCAGGGCTAAGTGGTTGAGGCTGGCTTTTTTATTATTATTTTCTTTCATTAACTAATAACTTCAACTTATCTAGGGGTAAACTCGATCCACTTTTATCCGTAATTAAATTTTCTTTGTGAAGGAAGTTTCCTCCATGTCGGGGAGGAACAGATTTGCGCTTGTTCACCTCTGTACCCTTTTTGTTCCCGGGGTCCCCGAGCTTTGCAGTGGGAAGCTGGCGGCTCCCGACGAAGACATTGGGGCTTCAGCTCGCACCTCTCGCGGCCTGGCTTGGCCCGGCTGCGCGCCGCGCCGCCGTCCCCTGCCGCGGGTATGCCGAGCACCGCCGCGTAACCCCGGAAAATTCAGAGCACGCCCTTGCCTTGCGGATTACTGGGCTGCCTTCCCCCGCCTCCCACACGCCCCGGAGGGAGCTGACCCCCGGGTCAGGCTGCTGCACACTGCTTTCTCCCCGGGAGCGGGGGGGTGGGGGACTCTCCCCACAGATGCTCGGGGCTCCGTGCTGCTGCTGCCTCTGCGGATGCTGCGCCGCGGAGCCGAGCGAGGATGCGCTAGCGAAAACGGCTGCTCCGATAATGCTAAGTACTTAACCTCCTCGTAAAGACAAATCCATTGTTAATGGCAGAATGGGCTTCTCGCAGGAGGCTTCCAAGCGGTATTGCTTTACGCCGGTTCTCATTTACCTCCAGCACTGCCTCTAATTGGAAGCCTGCCCTACTCCGCGCCCGGGCCACGCACCTCAGAAAGCTGAGGGTTAAACCTCAGGAGCGGCGAGGCCAGGCCCCCAGCCCCCTCTGCACTCCGCTCCCCTACCCACACAAATGGCAGCTGGAGCAAGAGGGTCCTCTGGGCACGGGAAATGAGAGACAGGGGAAAGAGGCGCTTGCTAAGGTAAAATGAATTAATGCGAGAGAGGTGCTCAGACAGCCTGGTGATGAGTGCTAGGAAAAGCCCATAAATAACAGATCACTGTCCTAAGCTCTGAATTGCCCTGCTCGAGTGTGTCTTAAATCAGACCTTTATCATTGCTTATTGTAAGGCTGTTTTTAATGGAAGTGTAGAAATCTGAATAACAAAACAAGACAAGCCTCAATTGGCGTTACACAGGGTCTGCAGCGCTTTCAGGCCTGACACGGTGCCAGCATATTGTTACACCGCCATGCAAACTCCCCGTGCAATCAAGGGGGTTTTGCATAGCAAAAGTACTATAATTTTACTTCGTAGTTCAGGGCTACTCTGTTGGCAGGAGATAGATTATTTTCTTTCCCTTTCCCCAGAAGAGCAAGAGAACCTCTCGGTTCATGGACTAAACCCTGCTTACAAAGGCGAATGATAAATGCTCCCCAGTTGTGTTTGCTTTGCTCCCCACCCTTTCCCCACTCCAGAACAGAACAGAGATGACCGTGGATCCCCCGGGACTCGTTTGTCGCTCGCAGCGGACAGCTCGAGAGGGACAGGCAGACAAACACAGGACCGGCTCAGCCAGCCTGCAGCCGGGAAGATCGGCCTGCCGACCGCCAACCGGGGCCGTGGGAAGTGCTCGCCAGGCCCGTACAGAAGTCGGTGGGGAAGGCACAGCAGTGAGCACACGAGGGCGGCCGCAGTGGGACGGTCTGGAGGCATGGCCCCTACCCCGGCCTGGAGAAGGCTGACAGCCTCGGCAGCCCTGCTGCAGGAAGAGGGCAAGCTGGCTGCGACCTGCCCCCTCCACCTCTCCCACTTGCATACCTCGGCCATTTTGTCTTCCTGCGGCGCGCCTGTATCCCCGAACCCCCATATTGCACTGTCCCCCTTGGGCACAGGACTGCTTGGGAGCGCTGTCCCGGGCGCAGGGGCCTGACTAGTGGCGGGCCTGCTGGGCCGGAGGAGGTGGAAGGAGTGCCGCCAGCAGCCCCGGCCGCTGTAGGCAGCAGGGAGCTGCAGCCGCAAAGCAAGGTCCTGTAGGGGAGGGGGCGTGCGCCGCACAAGTCTGGAGAGAAGTAAAAATAGCGCCGGCGAGGTTATCGATCCCCTACCTCCCCTCAGCCCGGCGGGGGGCAGCCACCGGTGTGGTGGAGCTCGGCGAGGAGGGTGCCGGCGAGAAGACAAGAGCCAAAGCCAGACAAAACCCCGGACAGAGAATGGTACTGGTGAGACTGAACCTTTGCGTTTGAAGCCAGAGGCTGCACCCCCTTTTTCCAGTGGGGTCCCTGAACCACGGGAGGGTGCGGGCTGCACCCTGTGCCCGGCCCTCGGGCCTGTAAAGAACAGCAGCAAACGGCGACTCGGCGGAGGCACGGCACCCACCACGCTCCCGAGTTTAAATATAATACGGCGGCCGAGGAAACCACCATGGTTAGAAGGTGTGTTTGTGCAGACTACAGCGTGTATGTTAATAATTGGATACAGTCGATGAATCACCTCCGTCCTCCTTCTGGTTTTGTTTTTGTGTTTTGTTTCAGAGGGGGTGGGGAGGGAAAGCCAGGAGACGATGCCGTGCCTCGGCGCTGAATACCAATTCCGCGCCCGGATTCATAAACACTGGGGTTATTCACTCCGCCCCAGAGGTGACAGCGGCGGCCTCTGCCTCCCTCCGCGCCCCGGGGCTTCAGGGTTCACCGGCGTACGGAGCGGGATTTGCACCCCGGATGGAAGACCGGCAACAGCGGGTGGCTCGCCGGGGTGCATACATACGAAATGAGAGCCTGCAACATCAAAGCGGCAGCCGAGCGGGGTCAGGGAGGGGCTCTCGGTGTGTACTCTGGTGTACATTTCCAGAGAAAAGCCCCTAATTTTTCTTTTTCTTTTTTTTTTTCCCCCCTCTCTTCTCTTCACTCGCATGGCAGACACGCGGAGAGATTCTTTAGTCCTGTACTTAACACTTCACAGTGTTTTTAGCAATTAAGGCGAGAGGGGGGTGAGTATAAAGATAAGACACTTTTTCGCCCTGCAAGTGTGAAAGATAAGATAACAGTAAGCTGGGGCAAAACGTCTGCTTACAACCTTCTCCCCCACCAGCGATTCTGATCGGTCACCTCTTATCGCAGAAAATGTTCATTTCGAAAGCAGCTTAAAAAAAAAAAAAAATTCCGTTCAGAAATGCCACTGAAAGCCCCGTCCTCACTTCATCTCCCTATTCCGTTTACCCTTACTCGTTCGCACCCAAAACAGGGTTGGAACTGCTGCTTAACGCGCTTCTAGGAAGACAAATCACGCAGGTATCAGAGGACTGAAACCCGCCAGTCGTCGAGATTAGCAGCGCACCCTGTTCCGTGGAGCTCCCCATATCCGCCCTCCTCGTCGCAGGCGGGAGCCGTGGTCCTCCGTACTGACCCCTCGCTACCCGTAAAACGGGCAAGGAACTGCACTGACGAGAGCCCCGCTCCGGCAACGAGTGAGGTAGAAAGAGAGGCACTTCCATCTCTTTTCTCTGCAGCACCCCCGACAGTATTGGGGCGAGAGGTACGGAGATGCTCGCCCCCAGCCTTGCCCCAGACAAGCCGCAGGATCCGCTGTCAGCAGCTGCATTCGGCATCAAGTCGCTTCTGCTTCCTTTTCCCCCCACCCCCGAGCCCTCTTAGGCCGCTTCCTACCCCGCGGCTGGCCCCAAGCCCCGCCGGCCGGCAAGCACACGCGGAGGCTGCGGGCGGGCACGGCTCCCAGCGGTGGCCCTGCCTTCTGCGGCACCGTGCAAGGCCTAGCCGCGCCCGCCCTGGGCCTGCGGGCAGGTTGTGGGCGCCGTTCCTCCCTGCCCGCTAGGCAGCTGGCCTCGGCACACCCTCCACGGCCAGGGTCAGGATTACGTACTGCTTCCCCGTCCCCGGAGGCCTCCCCGCAGGCCCGTAGTTTGCTTCCTCCTGTCCTTGAGCCATCGACACCTGCGATGAGCCGGTGATGCCGAGCAGAAAAGGTTTCTCTATGCCTCCCAGAGGGCGAGGCGCTGGCACACCGTGTCCTCGCTGCCCTGAGAAACCTCCACACGAGGCAGTGGAGTGTGTGTGGCACGGGCAAGCCCTGACAAACCCATATCAAGGGCTCTGATATCCCGGCCTGGAAGCTGGGATAGTGGAGGCTCCATGCAGCCCCATCGGACTCGGCGCTGGAGTGGAGAGCCGGGGCGGCTCAGCAGAGACCCGAGACGTGGGGCCTTCCCGGGGTCGCATGTCCCGGCTCCCCTCTCTGAAACTCGTCGGTGCCATGCTCTCAAAGTGAGCGGGTCAGCAGCTGATGACAAGGAGGGAGAAAAGAAGATGGGAACGAGTGAAAAAACCCCAACACACCACCTTCCCAAACCCTTTCCTGGCGCGATTACTCATCCACAGAGTTCCCCTAAGTCAGAGCAACTTGGCAAAGCCCCAAGGCCGAGCGGTTAGAACGGTCTGAGGCTTCCCGGGCACCTTCTGCTGTGGGGCTGGGGCAAAAGACGCAGGCCGGGGCCAGGGGTGTGGGGCAGGCGAGGACTGCGTCTCCATCCTCGGCGCTCTTCGCGCTCGAGTTATTGTGGAGCGTTTTATCTTCACAGTCACATCGGCAGCTAACGAAGCTCGGCGGCTGCAGCCCACACGACTTTGGTTCTCTGCATTTATCCTTCAATAAAAGCCGATTCCTTTATTAGAAACAGGAGACGTGTCTCCTACCGCCCCTATCAAATCCCAACTGGCAAGGCGCAGCAGACACCTCCCCCTCAGCCCTGCCCCCCTGCCCGAGAGGGGCAAGCAACACCACCTCACGGCCTACGTGTCGTCCCCCCCCCTCTGGACCCCCCACCGCGAACATTCCTCTCACTTTCCTTCCTACCGGGGCGGCCAACGCCCCCTCCCTGAGATCCCCCCTGGGCAGGAGCAGTCGAGGCCAAGAGGCCTCTCGCTGCTGCGCACCCTCCACCTCAAGCACCCCGCGCCGGTACGGGCGCCTCTCCCCACTCCGCCAAATCAATCGCCCCCACCATGCGTACCCGCACGACTTTCATTCCCCTGCATTTATCGTTCAATAAAAGTCGTTTCTTTTATTAGAAACAGAGGAGATGCTTCTCCCACAGCCCTCACCTCATGCCCCTTCCGCGGGCACAGCCGGCGGCCCCCCTTCCACATCGCCCCCTGCCGAATACGGCCCGCCCCACCNCCCCCCACGCTCCTCGCCCGCCTTTCCCCAGGCGCAGCCAACGACCCAGCAAATCCCCTCGCCAGGCACGGCTCGGCCCCCGCCCGCCTCGCAGCCCCCTCCCAACCCGGGCACCAAGCAGGTCTACACAGCGGCTGCTTGTGCAACTCCGATCGGAGCTGACGACGACGACACTACCGGGCGGGGAAGGGCTTCCCCGGCGCCGCCGGGAGAGCCGGTGTTCGGAGGATGCCAGCCCCCTTTGGCCGTGCAGTGCCGCGCCGTGCCGTGCCGTGCCCCTCCTCCGCGCCGCGGTTGCGGGGAGCGAGCCCGGCGGAGATCTCCCTGCTGAGGAGGGGCCGGGACGGAGCGCTCTCTGTATCGCATTAAATTAATCGCCCGGCTCCGGAGGAGGCAGGTGATTCTGCCAAACACAATGAGGGGTTTGAGCGCTGCGGAATAAAGCGCCGTTCATGGGACCGTGGGCGGCCGTCCCCGGCTCCGCTGCGGGATCTACGAATCCCGGAGGAACCCGGTACTGCTCCCTGCCGCCGGCCCCTGCGCTACCCCACCCTCGCCCTCGAGATGGATAAAGAGGGAGGGAAGGGAAGGAGCGAGCAGCCTCCCGTGCAGCGGGGGAATAGAAAGCCCCAGAAGCAGGAGACGGGCTGCAGCCAGGTCTCCACAACCACCAGTGTGCCCACCGTTCCGGGGGCAGCCTCCTGGCATAAGAGGCTGCGCATCAGCCTCCCGCGGGGAGGAAGGGGCCGAGAAGCAGGGATGGCGCAGCCCGCCGGGCAGGACAGGGCAGTGAGGAGCGCGAGGCCCCCGGGTGGCCCTGGGGCGGGCGGCGTCGCCCGGGTTCAGGCGGTGGCAGGCGTTGTTTTCCTCGGTGAGCAGAGGAGGAGGAAATCTCCGGGATTTTAATGAGGGGGTGCAGCAGGGCTGAGCGCTGGGATTACACATCGCGGAGACAGAGCTGCGGGCTGTGTGTGAGCGCAGGGCTGGTAGTCTCCGCCCGTCTGCCTGCTAATCGCACGTTTTCCGCTGTTAAAAAGAAACCGAGACGCTGTGGCCGAGCCCAGCGCTGTCTCTGTGACTGTGACATGAAAAGATGGCGCTCTCTCCCCTCCCCCAGCCTCCCTCTTGGCTTACACTTCCTCCCCAACAGCTTTTACCTTCCAGGTTTTTTAAACCCTCTTTTCTTTCTTCATTCCTTCGTTTTTCCCAGGCCGGGTACCACCAGCTTCCCAGCCCTCGGTTGCGACCTTTTTTTTTTTTTTTTTTTTTTTTTTATCTCTACCTGGCGGTTTTCACGTCTCCCTTTACTTCACTCGGAAATCTCTCTTTATGTCTCGCTCTTTTGTGAACTTCTGCGGCTAATGGGAGGCAGTTTTCAGGGGAGGAGGGGTGTGAGAAAAAGCGAGGGGTTACCTAGTCCATTCTCCCCTCGCTCCATCTATTTCCTCCGTCTCTCCCGAGGCACTGGGGGCAGGAAAGCGAGCGGGATCGAGGTGTGTGCCTCTCGGAGAGGCAGGAAGGAGGCTCCGTGAGGTGCTTGCCCGCGCCAGCAACCTGGTCACGCTGCGGCTGCCGCGACCTCCGCGGGAGAGCCTGCCGAAGGGGTCCGAGAAGGTGGCGCGACGGGAGGCATCCCCAGCGGAGGGGTTTACCTATCTAGAAACATTTTATGGTGCTGGGCGCACTAAGGTGGTCCTGGCTTCCGGGACTGCCCACAGCCCTGCTCCGGGGCGGGAGAGCTGCTCTGCCGCCTTCCAGCTAGCTCCCCGAATTCACCACGGACCGCCCCAAGTGCTAAATTGTTTGTTGGTTTTGTTGGGAGATTTGGTTGTTGGTATTTTGTTTTGTTTTAAAGCCTGCAAATTAAATTCAGTGCTGCTCTCTCCCATTTTAGTGTCTGTTACGTTAATTGCACTAGCACTGGAGCGCTGCTCGCCAGGGATGCATGAAGGCCTCGGAGATTAACTGCAGGCTCCTGCTCGGACTTTCCTCAGCCAGCAGCGAGTTGCGAGGGGCTGCCGAGGGCGATCTCGTGTGATTTCGGGGCGTGCTGCTGCCGGCCGGCCTCTTTGAATCTAGGGCCAACGACTCTTGGCTGGAGGTCAGGGTGGAAGCAGCTCTCTGTGCGCCCGCAGATCTATTTGCGTAAGGATTTGCATTGCGGGAGGACAGGTATTTTTCCTCCCTGTGGATGATAAAAATGCAAAATTAGCTCTCCTGTTTCTAGGCAGAGACACCACGATTACGTGATCTCGCCGAACCTGTCGGTTTTGCTTTCTGGAGCGGCAGGGAAACCGGACACCTTTATCAATGATTCCCATAGCAGTTCTCCTGGGTGCTCGCCATATTTATCACCATCTAACCCCTCGATGCCACAAGTGCTGTGTCACAGCCTCTGCCCTGATCGGGGATCTTGGCTGTGTCCCGCAGAATTACCCGGTCTCGCCATGAAGAAGTGGGCATGTGTGGCTTTCCCAGACGTGTACCTTCTGCAGTGTCTACTTCATCTATTCATTATCAGGGGACGGCGTGTGGAGTGACTGAGCCTAATAAGTTGTCCACTTGTTCATTTCAGGAGCATTGATTTCTGGTTCCAAGGCACTCTGTTCTAGCACTGGCCATAGCCGCGGGGCATTTCGCAGCTGGTCTTTCGCCTAGACAAATATCAGTGAGAATGTGAGCGTTATTAGCCACATAAATAAATCATTAACGTGCACACAAATGTTATTTTAGCATAACTTCCAAGGAAAAAAATATCCCGACGGGGCAAGGCGGAAAGGCTCGTCGCATTGGACCGGCCCAGGAGCAGCCTGGCAGGCAGTGACGGGCGGGGGTCAGTGTCCATCGCGCCCCCGCCTCCCCGCCAGCCCATGCGCAGAGCCGACAGGGAAGACACGGCATCCCCTCGTTCGATTGAACATTAACAAGGCCGGCCCGCCGCGACACGGCCGCAGGGCCTTCCTTCGCAGACCTTTGTCTGCTCTCCCGAAGCCAGGCGGGGACGCTGGGCCCTTTTCTCCCCAAACACGACGGCACTAATGAGATTACCTCCCGGCTGGCCGCAGATGAAGCTGCGAACCACAGAGCCCGGCCCGGCCCAGCCGTTGCTCCTCTTTTAGGTGGAGGCCGCGGCAGAGACGACGTTTGCTTCTGGCGTCCCACGAAAGGCTGCTGGCTCCCCCCGTGCCCGGGGAGCGGCAGCCGCCGCCGTCCGGGCCGCGCTAGCCCTGCTCCACGGAATCCCGCGGGTGCCAGCAAAGCCCTGCCTGGGAGCCCTGCCAAGACGGTCTCACTTTGATATTCCGCACCACGGCCGCTCCTCCGTTCATCACGCAAACGTGAGCTTGCCCCGGCACTTTCCGTAATAAACAGCGCCGGGCTCCCAAAGTAAATATTGTATCGAAGGAGCGGGGCCGTGCTTGAAAGCTGAAAATCTTCTACTTTTTTTTTTCCACACTTAGCAACCGAGTGAAGCGTTGTGCACTCCCTTCCCGAGCTAGGCTCAGTGCGATTTACTTTCTGGTTGCGAAGCAGATATCCACTTGTCAATTCAAGGGCAGCACAGAAACTATGCAACCGGAGTCTTGTGAATGGAAATCTCCCGTTTACGAAGTTCTGCTCCAACACCAAAAGCCACCCTCCAGCACCTTCGTTCTGACACGCAGCTGCTTTTATCCACACACACCCACCCCGCCCCAGCCGCATCTCCGTCCGACCCTTCTCAGTCTCACTCTTCAGATGGATTCCCAATCTTTTCCCGACTGGCCCTGGAGAAGGCAGAGGGGGGAAAGGGGGAGGGATATCGACAGAGGTTGATGATGAATGGCAAGACAAATGATAAGAACCGAAGCGACAGCAAACGCAAACAGAAGTGCTGTCTGGTCTCTCACAGGGCCCAGCCCCATGCTCAGCCATGGTAGCTGTGCTAGTGCTGTGAAAGCAAGACTGGCCTCCACAGACAGCCCGGCTTCTCCGGGGTGAGATAAACACATTTCGATCACGTGGCGAGCCTATACGGTGCCATGCTCCTATTTGCCTTCCCCGCTTGCTTTTCACAATAACATGCCATCCGCCAGCCCGCTCCGGGGCTAACCTCGCCTCCCTGGCGACCCGCCAACCCGCCCGAGTCCGGCCATGCTGAGAGAAGCCGCGGTTCTCCGGGGGAAGCTGCAACCCAAGCCATAGCTGAAGCATAGCTGATTCGGAGCTGGGACAAGGGCTGGCGGCTTCCTGGCCTGGACTTGGGGCTGCCTGCACCCAAGCGGGAGCAGGGGCCGGGGCTGGGCCCAGCAGCAGGACGGGATGTGGGGAGAGCGCCGTGTCCCCTCTGAACGGCGGTGGGGTCGGGGTTCGGCCAGGGACTGCAGGTGCGGGGCATGTGCAGACGGTGTCAGCTTCGGGACAGGGAAGAGCCCGCATCTCCGGGAGCAGAGTGGGCTCGGCAGAGAGGAGGGGAGGCCGGGGCATTCACGGCGAAACGCCAGCTTCGCCGCTTTAAAATGGCTGAAAAGAGTGTCCCCGGCCATGCCCATCCCGGGGTGCAGGCAGCGGGAGTGGCGGTCAGGAGTGGAAGGCTGGAGCTGGCCAAGTGCCTCTCCCCGCCGCCCTTCCCCCGGCGGAGCGAGCGTGCCGTTTAATCCCTTTATCCTCGCTCGTTGGTGGCGGTGCGAGCCGCCAGGCCGGGAGTCACTCACCATCCGCCCAGGGAAGCGACGTGCTGGTTCTGCGGCACAGATGTCGCCGGGTGAGAGCAGGGAGCTGATCCCCACTGGCACTGCTTTTACAACGGCAGCCGCGGGTGAGGGGATGAAGCCCTCGGAGAACCGAGCACTGCTTGGACGTGCACCGGAGGGGTTCTGGCCCTTCGGAGCTTGAGGGCGTACTGCCGTAAAGCCGTACCCTAGCACCCCGCCCAAGACCCCAGAGACTCCGGGGGCAGGCCTCGCTGTCTACCCGCGAGGGTACAGTTTGCAGTTTCCCCACTCTCCGGGTCCTCGGGGCTCTCGGGCGAGGCGTGGAGCAGCCCCCGGTGCAGTACCCAGGTTGGACTGCCGCCCCTCGGCTGCTCCTGCTCCGAAATCCGGCAATTAAGCAAACGCTCGAGATGCTCTCCCGTTTGATCTGAACTTCCTCGGAATGATCCCTCCTCATTACGAAGCATGAAGATGCCTCTCGGACGTGTAAAGTGAACTACAGGGCTCCTTTCATCCCCTTTTGTTACCCGCACCGGGCTCGCCTCTTCAGCACCGCATTCCCCAAACGGCAGGGAAAGGGACGGAAAGGGGCGCCCGGGGGAGGCGCCGGGACGTGGGAGCAGCCCGGGCCGCCGGTTGTCATGGCGAGGCCAACCGCCTTCGCAAGTTATGTGCAACTAATGGGTTTGTGCCCCACTCGGCTCCGAGTTCACCTTTCCCCTCGCTGCTCTGCTCCCCGCCGACCTCCCCGCCCGCGCACCGGGAGGCAACAGTTCCCCCCGCCCCGCCAAGCATCTCGCCGAGCCTCGGAGCCTCAGTCACTCTGATTCGCTGCCTGCATAGCAGACACTGCAGGGTTGAGAAGCAGGGGCGGAGGGAGGGAGTGAGGACTCCGGCCGAGAGAGCGTAGTCCCCGGGCAACTTTAAACTCTATCTTTTGCTGCGTGCCCTACCACCTCGTGTTTCAGTTTTGATAAGGTAGACTAACGAGGCACTGAATGTATAAGAGGTTTATTGTGTCCACGCAACCGTGAATATGATTTTCAAAACTCCCGAGAACCATTGCTGGGAATTTTTCCCCCTTTTCTTTCTCTTATTTCCTTCGCAGAGATATTAAGAAAGTTTGTGCTGTCTTGAAAACTACTCCTCCTGTATAAGAAAAACACTCTGACCATTCGCTGGAGGCCATTTTATGCAACCTCAAGGAGGTAAATAGCTTGCATAATTTCAAGAATACCAGATGTCTCCTTAATACCTTTTTCCCTTTCCCTGCCATTCATTCAGACAAGCCAGGATCTCTGTAGGCCAAGGGCTCCTGTGACAGGCAACACTGATTCCCACCTAGCAAAGGGGCATGCACTAGAAAACAGATGGACTTCTTCCCTGCTCTGCCCATGTACTATGCTGAGAGAAAGCCTGCAACGTAGTATCTGAGACAAAGGAATGTATGTGGAGGAGAGCATGTAGTAAGGGGGGCTACTGTGAGTACATAGGTTGCTTTTTTTATTTTGCTGGAATTTGCAGTTTTCTCTAAAGAAGAATCAGTAAATGCAGTGTTAATAAAACTTCCACTGCAAAACAAAGCTGAGCAAATGGGAGAAGAAGAATTATTTGAAACATTTAAAAATCTGTTGTCATGTTTGTTAACAGCTGCTTAACAAGCCCCTGGTAAAGAAGACTTAATAAATAAATAGAGAAGCAGCTATCCCCCTGCTTACTTACAATTAAATGATGACAGTTTATAATGCATTCCTTCAAGACCTCCAGTAACATCAGGGCTCAGGGGACTACAAATACCTAATTCATAGATTTTTTTTAAACCAAGAACGGACCATTATGATCAGCTGGTCTGACCTGCTACATGTCATGGGCCAGTGAATTTCAGCCAGACATTCTTGTATCAGACTCATAAATTCTGGCTAAGCTTTTAAACTGACATCCAATCTTCCTCTGAAGACTTTTAAGTAACAGAAGACCCACTGCTTGCCTCAGTTGTTCCAGTGGTTATGTCCCCTCACTAGTTTAAAACAAACAAATGAACAAACAAACAAACAAACAAACAAAAAAAACCAACAACCAAACCCAACCCCAACAAAAACACCTATTTCTGCTCAGAATTCATAGAGCTTCATTTTCCAACATAGGATCTCATTATGCCTTTGTCTGCTACATTAAAGATTATCTCTACTATCAGAAATCTCCCCATAGAGACAATGAAGACACTTAAAGATTATGATCAAACCAAGTCATAGCCTCCTCTTGGATAAATTGATGGGATTTCTTCAGTCTTTTGCAGTAAGACAGGACCTGAGTAAGGCATTTGACTCTGTCCCACATGACATCCTGGTCACCAAACTGGAAAAACAGGGACTTGATGGGTGGAGCACTGCTGGATAAGGAATTGGCTGGATGGTCCCATGCAGAGAGTGGTGATCAATGGCACAATGTCCACATGTGACAAGTGGCATCCCTCAGGGGTCAGTGCTGGGACCAGTGCTGTTTAACATCTTTGTCAGTGACATGGACAGAGGAATCGAGTGCCTTCTCAGCAAGTTTGCAGATGACACCAAGCAGTGTGGCACAGTCGACTTGCTAGAGGGCAGGGATGCCATCCAGAGGGACCTGGACAGGCTGGAGAGGTGTGCCCAAGCCAACCTCATGAAATTCAACAAGGCCAAGTGTAAAGTCCTGCACCTGGGTAGGCACAATCCCAAGCACAAATACAAGCTGGGTGGTGAATGGCTGGAGAACAGCCCCGAGGAAAAGGACCTTGGGGTCTGGGTTGATCNGTGTCCTTGCCTATGGCGGGGGGGTTGGAACTAGATGATCCTTGAGGTCCCTTCCAACCTTACCATTCTATGATTCTAAGATATGATTCCCAGACTTTGACTCATTCTTGTAGCTCTTTTCTGATCTCATATTAATTTGCCAATATACTTTTTGCATACAAACACCACAACAGAGCTGGGCACAATATTCCAGCAATGGCCTCCTTCATGTTGGAAGCATTAATGGCATCATTAAGCTTGTTTAAAACCCTATGCAGATTACCTTTATAGAGAGCCTTAGCAATACTGACTTTATTAAAACCCCATTTAAAAAGTCATGCAGACTAGTGTTATTCATCAAATTCACAATGCTAAGCATCATTTGACCAAACTGCAGAGCCACCTTAGTTTTTCTAGCTGGGATTTATTCACTGATCCATCAGCCCTAGCCTTCAGTAAAGCTTCCTTTTTTTTTCCTTCTTCTTCTTTTGTCTGACGAAGTGCTGCATATTCTCACAATGGCACTAGCCCTGGCGATGTACTTCTCCACTACATCATTCCCTCTTTTCCCTCTTCCTCTCTTACAATGACAAAGCAAAGTTCTAGCATGTCTCAAGAGTAGTTCAATCCTTTTAGTGGGCATGGTGGAGCTTGGTTTTGAGACATTCCTCCCCAGACAGTTCACAATTTCCATGAGGGCTTTTTCAACCACAGCAAACAGTCTACTTTCACACCTGAGCGTGTTCACCATCCACCTTCACATGAATGTCTGTTCCAAAACATGGGCAGTAATCAGGGTAGAAGCATCCCACTAGATACTAGATGAAACATATCCTCTGACAAAGAAATAGGAGCTGCAATTCTTCTACCCATCTTGGTGATGCCTATTCAATTTTTGGTCTGTCTCAGTTTCTGAGACAGCCTTGCTGTGGAGTGGAAGGATCTTGAGGGCCAAGGTCCATGTGTTAACAGCATTGCTCTAGTACTTTCCCACTCTCTGATCTTCTCAAGCTACACCAGGAAACACTGCATACAATGGGTGCTGCAAGACTAGGCTCTGTTTTGTGTGAGATGTGGCCTGAGTTGTAGTCAAGATACACTGGATTATTTGGGTGAGACTGACTCTCAAATGATCATCTGTAGCTAGGACTGTGTTGTGCTGGGCCTCACATAGCAAGGATGAAACAGTCTATGCTCCAAAGACCCCTTTCCTTATAATTTGTATCCTCAAAAGCAGAAAATCATATAGGACAGACACAGTCTTGGAAATGTCTGGGCCTCAGCTTTACGTGTGATCCCTGTGCTACCCAGAAGGACTCATATCCAAGCAACACTCCTTTATTTATTTTCTTCCTAAAAGATATGTCTTTTGTAAAAGGCATAGCTCTAGTTGGAGATTCATATTAATCATGATGTGACAGTCATGCATTAGACCAAAGGTGCTTTTCCCACTAAAGGCAGTCACAGACTGGTGCATGTTGTCTTCCAGCTTGCTCAGTTCCCCAGGCTATTCCCACTGGAATTCTGTTTTAACAGAGGTTGTGGCACATGCTGGAGATGGGGTAAGCATAGTAAGCCTGGACTATGGACACCTTCTAGCGGAAAAGCATCTATGATCTGCCCAAGAAAGCTGTTCCCCATATAGAGTGATTCTCCATTTGCACAGAATTGATTAAGTGCCTCATACACCACTCCTGTTGCTTCTGCCTTCAGAGACATGGTGCCAATACAGCATAAAGCCTGTATAGCTATATTTTTACATTGGGATGAACTATGATGAAGTTTGCTTATGCTTGAGGACCCTGATGCTGCTACTGTAACAGCCAAAGAGGGCCAGCTTGCAAAAAAAAAAAACAAAAACAACACCAAGACAAGGGTAGCACAGGATTGAGTTAAACTGCTTTTGTGTATATGCCCCACCTCATATTCAGTGCCATATAGTTGCACTTCAGCTACCCTTTAAGCTTAAGTTATCCACAACAAAATTATTTTCCCCATGACACACAGCAGAGCCTTCAGATCCTACTAGTAGCAGCCCTCCCTTCATTAAACTTTCCACGTGCCCTTGTTTTACTGTGAGTCAGACACACTTGCCCTCTCTTCCTATGAGTTATACTTTCCTACATCAGAGGACACATGTATCAGAAGATACATCTGATGGCCCAGTTTATGTATGTCTTCTTGTACTGTTGGCATCATTCCTTTACAAAACCTGTCCTAGATAGCCATTGAGTTCAAATAAAATTCTCCATTAGCCCCAACCATGAAAAAGCAAGCAAGGAGAAGTCAACTTTGTGCAAACAAAACACTCTTGAGTTGCATTTAATTCTAGTAAGCAGTAGATTATCCTTACTCACAGTACCAAACTGCAGTTTAGAATTCTGAAAACCAATAATCATCTAAGTCAACAGACCTGCGGCTTTGAGGCACTGTGTACCACAGGATGGGATTGCTTCTCTTCTTTCCTATCTACCTGCAAGCACACGTCACACAGCCACTCACCAAAACTGCTGCAGCCAACTGTATTTGGGTCTGAGTGACCGTTTTGGGGGTCTGCTCTCTTGTAACCCACCAAGGGGTTTGTCATTAGTTTTCATGGAGCGCAGAATGAGGCTGTATGTGGAAAACCAATATTGACATTTCCTTGTTTAAATATCATACATCAGAGGGAGGTCATGGGAGCCAAGGCCACCAGAAAGGGTTCCCCCACAAGCTATTATTTTCTTTTAAAAAGCACCAGGGAGCCAGCAGTCTCTGCTGGGCCTCACACCCGCATGTCTGCTCTTCTCTACGAGCTTGCTGACTGCTGCTGGTGCCACTTAGCAAATACAGATGTTCAGGTCTTTTTCTTTCACCATGGGTCTCACTCATCCCTTCACAGAGGCCTGGTACTAAACGAATGCCTCATTTAAGCCCTCTTTTCAAGGTTGTGCAAAATGCACACACCATCCACACTCACCTCTGTCTTTGCTTGCAAAAATCTACAGCACTTTCCTAACAAATCTGAAACAAATGGCATTAAAACTTATTTTAAAAATTAATTGAACCAATAGATCAACAATTTTCATGTTTCCAAGGCCCACATGGCTCTCGCCTGGGAAATTACAACTGCAGGAAGGTAATTTTGCACTTAAATCAATGAAGCTTCCTTTCCCCTCCAAGGCTGCCTTTGCACTTTGCAAAGCCAAGCAGTCCCACCAGAGTTCAGTAGAAGGGAATCAGTTAGGTGTCCTATGCCTCTGGCACACCCCATCTCCCAGTGGGGGAGGGTTCCCAGGGACCATGGGAGGTGTAACACCCCACACTTAGCACCACCCAGTGCAACACTGTTAGGGGAGCACTTCTACATCCCAAACTCTGGTTCCCTTCTGTTAATCTGAGCAGCACCTTGCCTGATATGCCTTATTCTTTCAATTTTCTCCCTGCACCCCATGTGAAAGAGATTCACCCTGAGAGTGGGCAGGCTCTCAAGGTGAGATTGGATGTTGAGTCAGGAAAAAAGGTGTTTAGGGACCACTCTAGAAAAGGAGCAGAGAAAGTAACAGAAGACAGGCCCTTTCCCAGGGAGGCAACCGCTGCAGGATTTCTCTTTTTATCTCAACCCCTGAACGGATTTGCTGCTAAAAGAAGGGTAATCCACATTATGTAGAAACAAAATTACATTCACATGAACACACGCATACAAATGCACACTGTTCTCTTCTAACTGCAGAGCACAGGCTTTGGGAGAGGTGGCCTTGGAAAGCCACGCAGAGGAGCCCGTGGCTGAAGCCAGGAGCTTGCCTGCCACCCTGTACCACAGGCATTGCTTTCCTGGTTATCTGCTGCTGTAGTTTTCACGGTTCTGCTTCCCTTTTTTTTTTTGGGCAAACAGGAAAAATCTGCCTTCTGTGCATACAGAGTGCCCAACAAACTAAAATTGCTGCAGGTAACACAATACTTGTGAACCTGGAAAGATAAAACACCACTGAAATTTAGCATATGTCAATTCCACTGTTTATGTCTACACACCCTAGTTCAAAACTTCTCCCTGCTGTTTTGTCTTTAGATGATAGCCGCAGTATATTGGATGATGCAAGGCAGAGCTGTACCCTGAAGAGCTTGCAAATGTAAATGGAGCCCAAATAGGCAGGATAAACAGAGGTTGTGAGAATATGAGGACATCATTTAAGTGGTTATGTAGGTGGCTTAAAGAAGGCTCAGTGACAGGACTTTTGGAATTGTTTTCCCACTTCTCAGCAGCATTGTGGAAGCAGGCAGTGAGATATTAGAGATAGTGAAAAAGAGAAATGTTGAGCCTTGACAGACTGTTACTGGGCAAATATCAACAGTGTAAGCCCAGCTAGCAAAAAGGTCATCGGGCTGACAGGGATAGTGTGCCTGCAGTCTGCTACTGCTGGCTATAAAGGGTTGAGACTATGAAAGGAGTCTGGGGTGCGCTTGCATTCCAAACTGAAGTAGCTTTCCTACTTTCAGTGTCCCTGATGTCTCCCCTCCAAGCCTGTTCTGCTTTAGTAGTGTTCTCCACTGCTTTGTTTCTGAGGCTTAGCCATTCCTACATAGGAGTACTTCCAAAGAGAATTTAAATGCCTCTGGAGCAATGAAGGACAGCAGCAGGAGGACTATCTGTACCACTTTGGTCTGAGACATTTGGACTTAGATCCATCCAGGCGTTGATTCAGTGAAAGGCAGACAGGATCAGACTGAAACTAGCACTATGCACTGTTGGAAGCAAATCCAATTCACATAGTTTTAAGCACACACAAACCATTTTCTATGGGGACCTAGAGTGCTTTACAAGAGTGCTTGAGGGACCAGGTGACTTTTAGCATGGTGAATTTCAGCAGTGTAACCAAGACTTAATGTTGTGGCCATAGCCCTCCCTAAGGAGGGGATGACTGTAAAGGCCAAGTCAACAAGTTGGAAAGGTTTTTTTTTCCCTCTTCCATTGCCACTGTCTTTTTTCCCCAGCTTCTCGTTGTTTATACTGCTTAAAGAGAAAAGTGCTGCATCTTATCATCATGACACAAGCCTGTGTTTTTCTCTCTCTGCTAAAATGCTGGAGGTACCTAGTGAGAGAACAGCTCTGTGAAGAACCTACAGGGAGGTGCGGAGACCCTAGGGCCATTTCTGCTTCCTGCTTTTCATATTGCTCAAAAGTTTTGGTCCCACATCCAGTCACTGAACAAGGCCTACAGTTGAAAACAGTGTTGGCATATGATACCTATGCAATATCACTTCTATCACAAGGCGGCAACCCGTAAATCACACCAAAATCCCATCAGCCCCCTGGGAAATGGGTTCCAGCACTGGTTTGCCACAGACTTTGCCCTAAATACAGAAGGAAGATCTTGTTTCAAGCCAACTTGAAACAGCTGCATAGGCATAGCCATATACACTGTTGTATCATTCTTGCACTCTTCCTTCAGGTGCTTCCTTGCTATGGGATGGAGTGTCCCCAACTCCTTACTCACATATAGGTCCAGGACTGCTTCCCAGACACTGCTTATATTCAGCCTTCCATAAACAAAAATTACACTGTAATCTTCACACATGCACACACATAGGGATTTTTCTGACTGCCATGTGCATGGTCTTTTTCTCTCTCACTCCCCAGCAGACTGGGGCTCAGTCTGTACAGACACGTGCCACCCAACACTTCATATCCATGCTCTGGCCAGAGGCTGTTCACATCTCCCACTCATTCCTCAGCTGCAACACCAGCTACATCTCCAGCATTGGAGCAAGTGCTTAAGATGCAACAAGGACATGCAAGTCATTTATCTGCTAGCCAGCCCTGTCTGCTCTGCTCCAGCAGAAGGGACATAGTGCTCTTGCTCCCGGTTCTTAAGTGGTGCTCAGGGGTACAGGGGAGGTTATAGATTTTTGCCTCTCTCTGGGTTTTGGGTTTAGCAGCAGTACTTTGTACTTGGCAGGCCTCACTGTCTGCTGCGTTGCACAGGCTGCTGGCTTGCTGCTTTCACTCTTTGCTTCCTCTGCCATCCCTGATGCATTAAATCCTCCAAGGATTTACCAAGGGAGATGGGGGACAGAGGGAGAAAGCAGGCTCTGTGGGGCATTTGTCTTGGAATTGCTTCAGGGTGCCGGTGACAAGCATGAATGTAACTGGCCTGCTCTGCAAATGCGGGGCAGTCGGGAGCAAGCTGTCGGCATGGTGGTGTCACTTGCATGATCCGGGACCGCGGTCACCACCAGGTCGGGGGACAAACTGCTCTGCCTGCCTCCCACCGGATTCCCGCAGAACCAGGGCACAGCTCGCAGTGGAGCCCGACATTGCTCCCAGCCTCACGCCCTTTTCACGGCCTCCTAGGGTACCCAAGCACGTCTAAAACGGCCAGAGCATCAACCCTGTAGATGCGTGTCAGCCATGTCATAGGGAGAGCCTATGATGTCCCGCCGGGCTGAGGGTAGGGGTGGGGACTCCAGAAAATACCGAGCGCGTGCTTGGACTGCATCAAAGGTATTTATTTTGATTGTCCCTTGGCTGTAACTTCCATCGTTCCCCTTTGTTTTATAGCTGCTCAAGTTTACTTGCAGAATTAAGACAGATTTTGCGAGGAGGGGGAGGAAGAGGGGAGGAAGCCTTTGTTCTCCGGAGTGTGCTTGTCTTACTTTTGCATCATGTGGCCTGAGCGGCACCCCCAGCCCCCCCTGCCGCCCCGACCGTATTTACTCTATCTCGAGTGAGTCCTTTGAAGGAGAGGGCAGAGTCGTCGTTAACCCTCTGCATGCCTGCTGGGCCCTCCGCCGGCAAAGCCCACGTCCTGAATCCCAGAACCACGGGTGTCGCTTTGATGGACGGCATCGGTGTGTGTGTGTGTGTCCAAAATAAACCCACAGCGCCAACCCCGCAGTCGGTCTCCACGTTAGCCGTGCGCACAGGGGAACCGTCGGTGGTGGGCCTCTCTGATAGAGCCCGGGGATACCCCCTTGATCACCAGCAGGCTAGCCTGCTTAACACGAGGTTGGAGATGCCTACAAACTCGAAACAGCTGCCGAGCTCTGCTCTGGCCTGCCTGCTAAAATACGCCGATCTCCTTTTAATCTGTTTCATATTCACAAATTAAGCACTTAGCCTAGGTAATAAATCATGAGGCAGTTTATGAGGCTAGCAGGAGACAAACAAGTGGAAAGGGAAAACAATCTCCTAGAAGTGCATTCAATGTAACTACAAAGACACGATCGGAACGCCCAGCCCGCGCTCCCCTGGGCAGCGGCAGCACCCCCAGCCCTGGCCGAGCCTCGCCTGGTCGGGAGCGCCCACACTCGTTTATGACGCGAGGCTCAGGTAGCAGCCTGGGCCTCCCGCCTTTGTCTCCCCGAGTACCGATCGCCCTCAGTGGTTCCACCTGAGAAACACTCCAGCCGGCCTGGAAATAATGACACGGGCTGTCGATAACCTCCCCTCGCACACATACACCGGGTCGGCCCAGACTGGGGCGGGGTCTGAAGAAAGGGATGCGGGAGAAAAACAAAGTGCGGGCTTCTCACGGCAAGCTGCTCGCAGGTGCCCGCGGCGCTCCCCGATGTCCCTGGGGAAGGCAACCCGGGGGAGGTGCTGGGGTCACTGGAGGCGGACATGCCAGACTGTCTCGCCCTAGGACGGCTGGGCGCGAGGAGCCACCTGGAAAGTAGTGCTTTTGCAACCGGAGTTACCCCCCCGCCTTGGTTTCCGGGGCGGCCGGTGGCGGTGAGCGCCACGGCTGGCGAGGGATGCCCCACCTTGGGTCACTGTCACGTTCACCACGCAAAGGGGCGGCGCAGGCAGGACGGGGCTCTGGAGCGGAGGGGCTCAGGCTCTTGTGGCGGGAGAGAGGAACCCGGAGGAGGGCGAGCCTGCAGAAGTGCCGGCCAGGCTCTGGTAGAGAGGGAGCCAGGGTGATGCTGTCTGCAATGGCAGCCCGGGACCTCCCAGAGGCTCTCACCGGTAGAGCCGCCAGCCAACTCAGGGGACGCCGCCGAAGGACACAAGACAAAACACCCGGTGGGAAGCCCCCTCCTGGCAAAGGGGCGGCCTGCCCAAAGTATTGCTGTAGAGACTTTTCTTGCCCACTCGCCCCCAGCGGCGCTCCGGGCCGTGCCGAGCCCTGGCAGCGGAGCCACAGCCGGCTGCGGGAGGGGGAGGCGATGAGGGGAGGGCGTGCGGGGCCGGTGTCGGGGGAAGGTCGACAGCATCCCCCGGGAGATGAAGGGGCAAGGAGGTGGGGGAGTAGTTACTTAAAGGGACTCCCGCGAAAGGGAGCGACACAGACCTGCGGCCGTCCGCTGAGTGCAATCTGCCGAGCTGTGGATGCGAAGAGGCGCTGTCAGGGGCTATTTATCTCTCGCCAGAGCGGTGGCTCCGGTCCCCGCATCGCCCGCCGGTAACAATGGCAGCGGCCGGCGGCTCTCCACGCGCCTGGGCGGCGTAACGGATGGCGGAAGATGCCGCCGCGCTCCGCTCAGACGGGCTCGCTCATGCATCCCTCTTGGCCAGAGCCTCTCGCTACTGCTGCTCCGCCGAGAGCTCTGTCCCTCTCCCCACCCCCTCTTCTCCACCACCCCCTCCGCCGCCCGCCCTTCCCCAATTTTCCATTTTCAGGACTTTGGCGCGGAGCCAGACATGTCAGGAGGGGATGAAACTTGACACAGAGATCTCAACCTAGAGCGATTTCCTCCTTCCCCCCTCCCCCCTCTCCAACCTTCTCCGCCTCCCTCCCCAGCCCCTAAGTTAACTTGAAGACAGTTTGGCCATATTTCAGTTTGAAAAGAAGGGGAAATTGCAGGTCACTAGTGCATGGTCTGGTCGGGTGCATTTTTTTAATTTAAAACGGTGGATCGAGGCCTGAAAAGCATCTGCAGCCCGTGCGCTTTAACTGCTGCTCCCGGCCGCGGAGCCGTTAACCCCTGTGGTGCCTCGATTGCCCGCCCAGTACTGGCGGCATCCTGTGCCCGGGGGGACTTTGGCCCCGTCCAGGCAGCGAGCTCGGCTCAGAGCAGCCGAGTGGGGCGGAGGTGACGGAACCAAGCATTGCACCAGCTCTGCTCCCGCTTCGCCACAAAACTTCGGGGCTGGGTCGTATCCTCTGGCAGAATGAGGCCCCCGGCGTGGAAGGGTAGCCAAATGACAAGCGGCTTATTGAGGGGAGCCCCCCCCACCCCACCCCGTGACGCTCCCCTCTCCCGCCGTCTCGTCCCGGGGAATCGCTCCCCACGGAACCCCCGCAGCGCCAGAGTGGGAGACCCAGTGACTCGGGCAGCAGGAGGGATGCTCGGCTGTTCCCTTCGCCCCCATCCCGGACCCCTGGGTCCGGGACTGCCCGGAAGAATCCCACTCGCCCTTGTCCAGCTGGGTATGACGATAAGGGCGGGCGATAGGCAGGAGGGGTGGTGGGGTGGTTGTGGTGGTGCAGGGGGGTAGAGCCGAGATGCGGAAGGGAAAGCTCCCGAAACGAGGCGTGCAGGGAGCAGACCCCGAGCTAACTCCGGGGAAGATGCCTCAGCACTTTCTCTGTTACGCGTTTCCAGCACTAGGAAAGCTAATTCCTCCACTGAGGGCCTCAATCAGGCATTTATTTGACACTCATGATGCATGAACGGCTAAACACTAGTCTAAACGGAGGATCAGCCGCTAGTTTATAGCTCGCGAGTTGGTTTGTTGGGTTATTTATTTATTTATTTATTCAGGTGAATTATTGTTGATCTCTGAACGCCTCGTATTCCTTCGTATTCCCGGGGGGGGGGGAAGGAAAGAAAACAAGAAGTGAGGGAGGGCGTGGAGGAGATGAACTTAATTCAAGCTCTTCTCCTGCACACTCGGAAAACTCTCTGGCCGAGAGTTTTGGCTGGCACCCTTCCCCGCGGCCCTCTCCTGACTCCCAGTCTTCCACTGCTGTTTCTCTCCCCGTCCCCTCTGAACTGCGTGCTGGCCCTACTGAGCCCCTGGGGCATCCCAGTCGGGCCGCGCTGCGAGGCCTCTCCACGCCGCTCCCTCAGGGGCGTAACATGGAGCGGGGAGAGTTACAGAGACAACATGGAGGGGGGAGAAGAGGAGGAAGGGAGAAACNCCCCGCAGCGCCAGAGTGGGAGACCCAGTGACTCGGGCAGCAGGAGGGATGCTCGGCTGTTCCCTTCGCCCCCATCCCGGACCCCTGGGTCCGGGACTGCCCGGAAGAATCCCACTCGCCCTTGTCCAGCTGGGTATGACGATAAGGGCGGGCGATAGGCAGGAGGGGTGGTGGGGTGGTTGTGGTGGNCCTCCCTCCCCAGCCCCTAAGTTAACTTGAAGACAGTTTGGCCATATTTCAGTTTGAAAAGAAGGGGAAATTGCAGGTCACTAGTGCATGGTCTGGTCGGGTGCATTTTTTTAATTTAAAACGGTGGATCGAGGCCTGAAAAGCATCTGCAGCCCGTGCGCTTTAACTGCTGCTCCCGGCCGCGGAGCCGTTAACCCCTGTGGTGCCTCGATTGCCCGCCCAGTACTGGCGGCATCCTGTGCCCGGGGGGACTTTGGCCCCGTCCAGGCAGCGAGCTCGGCTCAGAGCAGCCGAGTGGGGCGGAGGTGACGGAACCAAGCATTGCACCAGCTCTGCTCCCGCTTCGCCACAAAACTTCGGGGCTGGGTCGTATCCTCTGGCAGAATGAGGCCCCCGGCGTGGAAGGGTAGCCAAATGACAAGCGGCTTATTGAGGGGAGCCCCCCCCACCCCACCCCGTGACGCTCCCCTCTCCCGCCGTCTCGTCCCGGGGAATCGCTCCCCACGGAACCCCCGCAGCGCCAGAGTGGGAGACCCAGTGACTCGGGCAGCAGGAGGGATGCTCGGCTGTTCCCTTCGCCCCCATCCCGGACCCCTGGGTCCGGGACTGCCCGGAAGAATCCCACTCGCCCCTGTCCAGCTGGGTATGACGATAAGGGCGGGCGATAGGCAGGAGGGGTGGTGGGGTGGTTGTGGTGGTGCAGGGGGGTAGAGCCGAGATGCGGAAGGGAAAGCTCCCGAAACGAGGCGTGCAGGGAGCAGACCCCGAGCTAACTCCGGGGAAGATGCCTCAGCACTTTCTCTGTTACGCGTTTCCAGCACTAGGAAAGCTAATTCCTCCACTGAGGGCCTCAATCAGGCATTTATTTGACACTCATGATGCATGAACGGCTAAACACTAGTCTAAACGGAGGATCAGCCGCTAGTTTATAGCTCGCGAGTTGGTTTGTTGGGTTATTTATTTATTTATTTATTCAGGTGAATTATTGTTGATCTCTGAACGCCTCGTATTCCTTCGTATTCCCGGGGGGGGGGGAAGGAAAGAAAACAAGAAGTGAGGGAGGGCGTGGAGGAGATGAACTTAATTCAAGCTCTTCTCCTGCACACTCGGAAAACTCTCTGGCCGAGAGTTTTGGCTGGCACCCTTCCCCGCGGCCCTCTCCTGACTCCCAGTCTTCCACTGCTGTTTCTCTCCCCGTCCCCTCTGAACTGCGTGCTGGCCCTACTGAGCCCCTGGGGCATCCCAGTCGGGCCGCGCTGCGAGGCCTCTCCACGCCGCTCCCTCAGGGGCGTAACATGGAGCGGGGAGAGTTACAGAGACAACATGGAGGGGGGAGAAGAGGAGGAAGGGAGAAACCATATGGAGCAGGAGAAAGGGAGGTGACGGGAGCGAGCGAGCCGGGTGAGCAGGGAGTGGGCAGTCGGCCGGGCTCCGCGGCCCGGGGAGCTGATGCGGGCGGCGGTGGCCACGGCGGGGCCTGCGGGGGCTGGGGGAACGAAAAGGGGGCAGCGGCCAAGCCCTGCTGCCCGCTCAGCCTAGGGGCTGAATTTTCTCCCATCTCCACCACGCCTCACACAGACACTGCCTCTCACTTCTCCCCATGGATAATATATTTAATATTTTTTAAAATTTTCCTCTCCTGTTGGCCTCTACCCAACTGTCCTTCCAGGACAAAAAAACAAAACCAAACCAAAACAAAACAAACAAACCACCGAAACAAAAAACAATTAAGTAGGAGTCATGTCTTGTGACTTGCACAATCTAACGCCTGAGTTCAATTTTACACAACATTTAATACAAATATTAAAAATCAATATATCAAGGGGGTTGTTAATGAAATGTTACAGTGTGTGTCACCAGATAGAATTTTGGTGGGAAACGTGTCTGATTTAGCAAAAGCCGAATGCAGTTGTATTCTTTATCCTCCTGCTAAAAAACAAAAGATAAAGGTGTTCATTAAATCATATCAAATCGAATTAAATTCTATTGGCGGGTCCCTTCAGCAGAACAGAAGTCTGAAAAGCAGGGGATGGAGAATGAATCTCAATGCATTTCTTGACAACAGAACAGGAATCGGAACGCATTAAAAATAAATCAGAGCGCTGCTGTAGGTCACAACACAAGGATTAGACTGTACTAGAATAATGGGACGGGAGACAGAAAGGCAGAGACTACCCTGCAGGTACACCCTGGCACTAGAAGGAAAGCCAGATTTTTTAAGCAGTAGGTCACACTGCAAAATACAGTCTTTGCCCCACTCAAGCTTCTTCATCATTTCCCCTTCTCTGGCTCTCGGGACTGCAGTGCTCCCCAGCTTCTAGGCATGCGGCCAACTCATCATTTTGCAAGCTGGTAGCTTTGACTGCACACACACACACACACTCGTGCCACTCTTTGCACCTCTCCCTTTCCTCTATCCTGGCTTGGTCCCCGCTCTCCCTGGCTCGACTGAGCTGCCCCCCGTTAACTCGACCCTATCACACTAGTCAACTCTTCCCCGTGACCCCTCTCAGCCCTTGCAAGAGTCTTTGGGAGATGTCTGCAGAGCGATCTGCCAAAAAGCTGGCAGCTGCCCCGGCGGGAGGGTCACTGACAGCCGCCGCCACTCTGCCCGGCGCCCGTCCCAGTCGCAGTCCTCGTAGTCTCTGCTCCCAGCTGCGAGCCTTGCGCTGCGGGGAGGGAGCGACGGAGGGGGACGGGACTGAGGGGGCGCTGTTCTCTCCCGTGCCATGGCCACGAGATTATGGCGGCGGTGGAGAAGCAAAGGGAGCCCAGGCCGCGGCCTCATGGAAACGCGGGGTGTGTGGCTTGCGTCTGTGCCTACTCATAGTGTACTGGGGCCCCAGCCCGGGCCGTACTCTGGTTAGAGCCAAGGGCAGCGGCAAAAGATGCTCCCCTGACCCTGCTTAGCCGGGAAAGGGCTTTGACCGCAGGGCCGGAGGTTGCCAGACTCTCCCCGAGCTCTCTTCCAGCTTTCCCAGACTTGGACTTTGCTCTCGGATCTCCTGCCACAGCTTCCTTCGTCTTCCTCTCTTGAGGGCACACCGAGCCTCGCCCCATGGTGGCGGGGCTTCTCCGACCCTGTTCGTTGGAGCTTCTGCTGTCCGGTTCGTCAGCGGGTGCTAAAGAGACGGCTGTGCCTGCGGTCTTTCTCGGGTACCGTGGCTACACAGTCCTGATCAGACGGGACAGAGATATTGCGCAGCCTCTGCTCAGGGGCAGGCAGAGGTGTTGCACAGTCCCTGTTCAGCGACAAGGTAGACGGACTGCAGAGACGCTGCTCGGTGGGGGCCGCCTTTCTCCCTCGTGGGTGTGCAGAATCGGCGCTGAAAATGGGTTAGCTCGCAGTTCGGGATGGAAGCTGAAGTGCTGTCGAGCGGGAGAGCGGAGACCTCAAGGCCCCCATCCCGGAGAGCGGCCAGTTGGAGGCCAGTACTGCTAGGGAGACCGTGGGATCCGCGCTGTCCTGCCGCCTGCAGAGCCAGGACTGAGCGAGGCAGCGGCGGGAGGCAGTGGGGAGGCTGATGTGCGGCAGCCAGGAGTGCTCGGCACCGATCCCGGAACGCGCGGCGAGAGAGGGAGCGCTGCGCCCCCGCGGTGCGGCCAGCGGGGCCGACACCACCGAGCCGTGTCGACACGCGGGCGGAGCGGGAGCCCCAGGGTACCGCTGAAAACCCTTCGCCAGACGAAGTCCTGCCACTTCACTGTTGGGCGGTTCTGCCCCCTCTCCCTCCATCTCTCCCTCCTTCCCTCCGCGAGGCCGACCCCGCCGCTCAGTAGCGGTTAGGCGTGCAGCAGCGTCGGAGCGCGACAAACGAGGGCGGCCAGACGCCCTCCGCCCGCTGACAGCCCGGCGGCACCGCGTCCGGCACCGCAGAGCGGCAGCCTGCCACACCCGCACCCCCCCCAACCCGCCCCAGACCTCTCCTGTCCCCGGGCCGCAGGAAGCTGGCTCGCCGCCTCCGGAGCCGCGAAGCTGGGCTAGGTGGGGGGTCGGGGGGTTATTGGAAAGATGCTCGCCACGGTGGCCCCGGGCACTGTTGCACGTTCGCCCCACGGACCGTGCCGCAGGCTCCACTCGCCGGGAGCGCAACTTGTGCTTCGACCTGAAGAGTCAGCTCTTCTGTTTGTTTATTTCCCCGGCCGCGGTGGCTGACTGCCAAGCACGCCGACCTTGCCTATTAAAACCCCATTTTTCTTGCCCTGCGCGGAACAGCAGTTTGCTCGCCGCGCTCCGCTGTTTCGTTAAAAGAAGGCGCTGCGAAGTCCGCTTACGGGTGCCGAGGGAGGGGGTGGGTGGTGATAGGAGTGGTGGTGGACCTGTGTCCACTTCCCGCGTCCTGCTTGGGGACGGCGCGGTGTCTTGGGACGCCTCCCAGCTCAGCCCGCACCCTTGCCGGCCGCCACCGTGCCCCAGGGATAGCGGCGGGGAGGGGTGACCGCCCTGGCTCCCCGGCCAAACCATTTCCTGCCCTCCGCAGCCGCAGCCCCTCGCCGGCGGCCAAGCAGTAGCTGGGTCTGGCTGGGGGACAGCGGGCAGCGGGACTGGGTGGGGAGGCAGCGGCGGCGGACTGGAAAAACCAACACGCGGCAGCGGTGGCGGAGGGCAGTGGCTGATCCCATTAACCGCGCCGAGATGGAGCCAGGCTGAGCCGAAACGACAGGGTCACCGGTGCCCGCGGCGCTCCAGGCCGCCGGTCGGAGCAACGGGAGTGCGACGATCGTGCTTCCCCACCCCCCACCCTGCGGTATCCGCCCCGGGGCCCTCTCGCCCTTATCGGCCGCGCCAGTCGAGAAGGGCGGTGGAGGCGAGGTTGCTGCATATCCCCGGGGCGGGAGCCCGGCAGCTTTGTGCCGCTGAGCCAGAGGGTCCTTTCGCCTGGCCGCTTTGTTCAGTGGCGGAGCTGCCCGTCGGGACGCGTTCCGGGCATCATGCCCCGGCGGAATCCGGCTTGGAGCTCCCTCACCCTTGGCACTGGCCCTCTGCTTCGAGCCTGCTCCGACGCCCGAGGGTAGCCTCTCTCCCCTTCCCTAGGACGATATAAAAGTCGTCCGAAGCAAGCTGCTTTTAGAGCAGATACAACAATAAAGTATATTGAAATAAGTCTGCGGTTGGTGAGTTTCTAGCGATACTTAATGGCACTCGCGGTAAACAGTCCTTCTCTGTGCTAGCGGGGAAAATCATCCAGACACAAGCACATTCCACCCTCTTTAGGGCTCCCTGGCTGTTATTATAGTTATTGCATTACTCTGGTGTAAGCCTTTTGTAACTAAGCTTCTATAAAGCCCCGCTTACAAGCACCCTGATTAGAATTTTCCTTGCCAGTAACCAAAGGCCACCCGCTTTCCAGTGCTATACAGAGGGAGCCGTCAACAACCACCCCTCTGAATGTACGCTTTGTTCCTGGCAACAAGGAAACGAGTGGGCTTCTATTGGGGAGAATGCAACCCTTCTTTTAAATATCACACAGCGAGAGCTGATGGGGCACTGGGCTGCGGAGGGGCCGCCATGGAGGGAGAGAGACGCGGCGGGGTCAAGGGAGCGCGGAGTGGCCGAGCCCTAATGCTACCCACGAAGCGGCTGCCACTCAGCCGACGGCCGGAGGATCATCTGGATGATCCCGGCTCAGAGGCTGGCGGGGACGAAGCCGGGGCCTGGATGGAGAAGAAAAGGATCAAGCCGGACAGTGGTTTCGCAGAGGCTCACACCACTCCGGCATCCTGACTTCCAGCTCCGCAGGCGCGAGGCTGGCAGAGGACAGGAGTCTGCAAGTCCCGGAGTGACTCGGCCGAAGAAGATGGACACGACCCCCCGAGGCGCCCGCCCACCATACCAGCGTTCCCTCTCCCGCCCCTTCATCGACTCTCGGCGCCCTGGGAAAGCAAATTCCCGGGCGGGTTAGGACATAACTGTTTCTGCAAACACGGCTTGGCTGCCGGGCACCCCCGTCTCCAGGGACGAGGAATCCCCCGGCGGCGGGAAGGAGGCCCGTTCCCCCGGGGAGCTCCCCCCCGGGCAGCTGCAGCAAGCAGAGCCGACAGCCAGCCGGCCTCTTCCCGCGGGCTCCGCAACCAGCTCAGCTATTGTGAGCGCCCGGGAGTCCGTCTCGCCGGGTGCAAGCAATTACTGCGATATGTCCAACATGTATGTTAGTGACATTGCTAAGGAGGTGAGAGCTTGGCGCTCAGAGGGCCGAAATGCTGGGCTTTCGCTTTCATTCAGGATGTGTGTAACGCAGTGTTTTCTCAGCTCGCCTGATTTTAAACTTCCTCTAAATCTCTCTCTTTTTTTTTTTTTTACTTTGCTCCGAGAGCAGCAACGAGAGACCGAGAGGAAACACGCTGCTGCTGTGCAAAATGTGGACCATGTGTGGGAACTATTTATTCAGAGTGCAACTGCAGGCACCAGGCGAGGGGCTGACAGAGCCGGGGGGCGGTGGAGGGAGAAGCTACGTCTCTCTAGCCTTTTCGCCTTCTCCCCCCACCCCCGTCTTCCCTAATGCCAAACCACGTCGCTGTGTGTGTAACGGTGCGTTTTACTGACTTCTCGCTGGGCGCGCGTTGGGGATTTTTTTGTTTGTTTGTTTGTTTTCGCAGTGCAAAGCTTTCACGCCCTGATTTTGTGCTCACCCACATCATGCTTCCGTGGGCAAAAGGCTAAATCTCGGGAACCTTGCAAGGAAGCAGTTGTGGTAAAAAAAAAAAAAAAAAGAAAGAAAGGAGTGGGAGCATGAAGAAGAGATCGGAAAAGGTTGCACGATCTCCTGATCGTCCGTTTGGCTGTTGTAGAATAGTAAAAATAATTATTAACAATAATCGTCTTCAATCTCTCTTTTCTATTTGGCTGTATCAGGAAGTGCCTCT
>WBNM01039680.1:0-36220 GCA_013399055.1 Ramphastos sulfuratus
CTTTACCCATCTCTGGTTTTGGGTCGTACGTCCCCAGGTGGAGCTCTATGGACTCTAATTTATCATTGATGTAGAGGGCAACACCCCACCCCCCTTCTTCCCTGCCTGTCTCTCCTCAAGAGTCTATAACCATCTATCCCCACGCTCTAATCACGAGCTCCATCCCACCATGTTTCAGTAATGCCAATGACATCATAACCCTGGAGACTTGCACATATTTGCAGTTCTTCCTGTTTGTTCCCCATGCACCTTGCGTTAGTGCAGAGGCATTTAAGTTGTGCCTTTATTGGAGCTTACTTACTGATTTTCCCTTGCCTTGATCTTTGGGAACTCTTTTCTCAGCTTGTGCTTCAACCATGGGGTCAGATCCCATCTGTCCATGCTCGGGCACCTCTGTAGGTATCAGCCTGTCTCCAACCCTCATGTCATCACTGCCATGTGGATTACCATGTGATGTTTTCTTGTTGGCAGCTACTACCTGAAGGGGATCTGGCTCATCTCTGCAAGACTTTGACCATTATTTTGCCCCCAGCATGCTTCTGGGCAGCAGGTTGAGAGCCTTTACTAGTCCCCCATTGCTCCCACACTGGTGTGTCCTCCCACACCTTGCCACATGGAAGCCTGATGACTTTATTCCACTCCCCCTTCACATCCCCTTTAAAACCCTGTCAACTAGCCCTGCAATCTCCTCTGCAAAGACCCTCTTCCCCCTTCCAGAAAAATCTAGTTATATTTCATTAGACAAAAAATGTATACTGAAGTCTCTTCCTAGAAGAAGTTCCTTATCATTTGCAGATATAAGGTGATCATTTAGCTGGTCATCACATTTGAATCATGTGCTTTTATTTCCTTTTCATATTTTATTGTGTTGAAGATTTTGTGCATCTAATTCCATGAACATCACTGAAAATTAAGTTGGCTGTTTAGTGTTTTGAGGTGCTTTGTCAAAACTGTAGTGTAGTAACAAAAGTAATGTACTGAGTGAGGTTACAATTTTGGACTTCAGAGCAGAGCATTAAGATTCAGGTTTACAGAAACAGATTGATTAGGTAATTTTTATTCTTCATTGATTAAAAAATAGCAGACTATACAGCCAGTTTAAGAAGGATAATTTTGAAACCAAGGGACATTAGAAATCAGACTGACTGAGAGAGATTTAGGGGGGGGAAACAGATTTAGGAATTTTTTAAGAATTAAAGTGAATGCAGGGACTTTAAAGTTCATAATAAAAAATAGGTCAATTTCCCCACATCCATCTAAATAAATAAATAAACAATTAGAAAAAATATTTAACAGGGAGGACAGTATAATCAATATATATCTATCTGTCTGAAGAGTACATTTTGATAAAAAAAGCTAAAATTGTTGGGAAAAAAAATTGTAAGGGATGAAGAAAATAAAAGGAGATGCCTTTAAACAAAATCCAGTGCTATGTGGAAAGTAATACATGGAGATTGTGATAAATGAGACTTGCAAACTTTGTATAGAGTTGCAAAGAAACTTCGTTTATTAATTTTTAAGTGAATAAAAACATGCAAAAGAAAAGACACCTCTTTTCCCTTTGTCCTGAGATTGCTCCACATTAACATGAATCAGATGTACATATCTCACAGAGATAATAAAAATATTAATGGTAGCTCTGTGTTCAGGAGAAAAACAGAACAAAATACTTGTCTCACACATATAAACATTTTGCTCCCTACTGATAACTTCGAAAGATGTTAAATAACAGGTTCTAGAATCAAATTTTTTTTTAATTAGTAGACCCAGATGTCTTGCTTCAAGGTGTCTTAGAAGAGCTTACTTAGATCTCTTGCTTCGTAATATTCCCATTCTCAAAATGAAATTTAGCATATTGGAAAAGTCCTGATTTTTTTTGCTCATATTCATGAGCTAAGTGTAAAAATTTATGCAGGTACAGAGTACTTAAGGACATAAATCTCAGATATGATAATATATCTGATATACATTTACATTAATAGGAATTGCTGCCAGCAGTGTGGTAGTTTTCTAATGAAAATCCATCTTAGTGAATATTTCATTTTCTGATAAGTATGCAAGTTTGCTTGCTAAAAGTAACTCTGTAACCGTAATAGATTTTGTATGTACTACTTAAGATTCTGATTAATTACTACTACATAACATCAATAAAGTACATGTTAACACTGATTTAAACATAGAGGACTGACATATCTCAGGAAATTGTTCTTAATGAGGAATTCCTGGAAATAATATTTCCAGTGAGATAACACAATAGTTGGCAGCATGTCTGACTTTTCATAATTTTTCATTGCTATGTGTTTCGTTGTACTCCAAATTCCTTCCTTCTCTCTTCCCCACCCCCTGCAGGCTTGAAAACTGCTTTCCCCGCCCACCCTGCAGGCTTGAAGGGTGAACAGCAGCAGGCACCTTTTCCACACGTGTGCTGACCCGTGTGGGTGCCCGCGCTGGGAATCGGGCTAGTGGTTGGCTGCGGTTTTGCGCCCAGTATAAATGGCAGATGGGCACTTTGTCTAGAAAGGATAAATAGAGCAAGGGAGAAGGTGCTTGGTTCCTGCCTTAAAAGAGTTCCCGCTTTAAGAGCCTCCCGCCTTGACAGAGCTCCCATTTTGGACTGTCCCCGATTTTTGGATGGCTCCTACCTTTTACACAGCTCTTGGTTTTGCACTGTCCCTGCCTTTGGACAGTTCTCCCCATGTTTGCACTGCTCTGCAAATTTGCAAGCTTGACAAGTCCTGGGGTCCTTTTGAGAGTGAGCTGCCGGCGGCATCCGGACCCAGCTGTTCTTGAAATATATTACAGCCGATTCCCTGGTTGCTATTCTGAACTGGGGAGACCTGAGCAGTTTGGCTCTCCCCTGCCGCTGCTGAGGCAGTGTCGCTTCCACAAATCCCTGTCTTGTGGCAGTCGTGTTTCGTGACACTTCTGACTTTGGCGGCTTTTCCACCAGTCTTGGATTTCTGCCGCATGGAGCCAGACTATTGGATATTGCTTGCAGCATCAGAAGGCAACTGAGCTGCAGAGAAATCCAGCAAGGGACCATTGCCAAATACCTATCTCACCTTCGTGAGTAAAGCCTGCTGTTCCCTTAATTCTCTGCTCAGCCTGATTGATAGTGGGGTAAAGCTGTGTTTATAGCTTAGCCTTTTCCATTTCCTGACTTCCTAAATCTCTACATTTGTCCATAACATCCTGTAGAAGAATTCCTGATCAAATTAGAACCTGTAAATAAATCTAAACTAGTTTTGCACATAGCTTTGGGGGCGAGGTTTTCAGGAAAATACAATAATTCTATTTTTATAATTTCAGACTCGGCCACATTAATTCCCTGCCTTCATGACAGCGTGGCAGCAAATATATAACTAACTAGTGAAGGAAGTGAGGAATCTTTGCATGGATGTCCTGGGCTTTAAATCAGGCTTCTGTACTCAAAACTCCAAAGAGCCACATTATCTATTTCTACTCATGTGGCTCCCCTCATCTGCTATTCCATCTGGATTTTTTCATCACCATTAAAGGAGGTTGTTGGGTTGGTTTTTTTTTCCAAACATCTTGACTATTTGAAAGCCTAACCATTATTTGTGCCCTATGTTCATTGAATCCCAGCCTTTAAATGTTCTTAACTTTTACTAGGTCACAGATTTGTACAATAGTATTACACTGTATGCTCCATAAACACATATAGCAATTTCTTGTCTTTCACCCAGCCCAAGAAATTTTACCTCTACAACTTCATATTTCATTACAAATTGGTATTTAGGTGCACTTATTTGGGGCCTTAATAACTTGTAAATAACATGCTTTCAGCTTTTGACACTATACTGTTAAGATCTAAATTTAGTACCCACTAGTTTAACATCAGTATTTTTAAAACTCCATTTCAATCTGTAGGTACATATCAATATGCCTTTTCCACCTAAACATTTAAGACTATGTTTTTATCATAGTTTTAAACAAACAAACAAAAAAAATTGCTTTGTTTATGTGGTACTTTTTTCTAAATCCACATTCTGCTTCTTGAATCACAAATAAAAATCAGTTACTAGCATTGTGACATTATAATCTTTAAATAAGGATCATCTTATCACTGAAAAATAGGACCTTTGGTTTATGATTTCTTGTTGATGTATCATGCGTGTAATTTCCATTAAGAGAGGTTATATGAGCACATCCACAGGAGAATTGATCTGTTTTTGTTATTCAAGTCCATATTCAGTCATTCTCCTGTGTTTATTCCTTCAGTGCTTCCCATTTTGTCTTGATCTACAAATTAAATCTTTCCAGGTGTACCTTATATAGATCATTTCTACTGCAGCAGGCATGCGTAACAGTTAATTGACTGTTATTTCATTTGGGATTTCAGAAGAGAATTAATTAGATGCTCACTAAAGCTTCAAGAAATGACCAGTATATTTTTGTGACCTGGACAATTAATACGAAGGAATAGTTCCTGCTACACCTTGCAGTATTTTAATGTTTGGGTTATCTTTCATTTGAAAAGTTCTGCTTTACCCTTAGACACTATTCATTTCTGTGTCATTGAGCCAGGAAACATCTTCCAGAAACTCTCTGCAACTTATTTACTTTTGATGTTTGGGGGCGGGGGGCTTTCTTTTTTTGTTAGAGTTTTGTTTGGGATTTTTTTTTTCATCAATATAAATCTTGCAGGTATAATCTTTAGGGAAATTCATGACAACATAGTCAATAATTAATAGAAGACTTTACAAACGAGTAAGGAATTCTAACTGGTTATACGAACATTAAAACCAATATAGGTTGCTGATTTTGTTGCAATTTTGGAATGACAAATGGCTTGACAGTCTGTGCAGTCAACCGTTACTCTCAAGTTTCCAAAAGAAGGGGCATTCCTACTGCTGGAAAGGCTCAGGAAACAAGGAACACATTGCTTGGCCTACAAGTGCAAGCTGAATTCCATGCCTTTGTAAAAGCCCTGTTCAGCTAATTTCAAGGAAAGGCTGTAAACCCAAAGCACCATGTAGAAAGAATGCCAAATGAAAACCTAACAAGGCTGATACTCAGTTTCTCCAGTCATACATGTCGCTTTCCATTAGTGCTTCTACTGGCAACTGATTAGGGCCTCATCCTCTATCTAAGTCAGCAACTATATATCTGTCCTAACAGCAGTACTGTGTCATAAGAAATCCCAGCCTGTGCTCTTAGTAGCTTTTTTTTTGTAATAGAGAAGATACAGCTTTGTTGTACTAACAGCAGAAGACAGCTAGTCTACCAGATAGTCATCTGACTCGTAGGCTGTGTTTTAAAAATCTTCAAAAAACAAACAAACACAAACTAAAGACAGTTTTATATATCATCTTCCAGTAAATTATGTAGTTTTGGATTTTTATTTATTTATTTGTCTTTTAGATTACTCGAACTCAAATTCAAGATACACGGAAACTGGGTCTGTATACACAGATTTGAACCTGGATCTCCCATGCGGATGAGGAGTGAGTAAAATGTACACCTGAGCTGATTTTTTCTCTTTCTTTTATTGTAAGGAAGCTCAATAACACTTTATTTTCATCTGGGTATGGAACAGGAAACACTAAAACTGGAAAAGCTTTGTGATGGAGGCAAGCATTTCTCAATGAATTCTCCATATGCCACTTTCATCTCTCCAGATGCCTTCATCTGTTGGTACTGTGCACTGTACAGGGACACCCAGATGAGTTTTAATGATTCCTAAAACAGCAAAGGCTTGCAAGGCAGACTAGATGAACTAGCACACTTTTTTTGCTCATAAATGGCAGCAAACCATTATAAACATTTTCTGCTGTGTTAAACTGTATCATGTCTTAGAATAATATAGCAAGGAGGATTAAATTTTCAGTGGCTATAATTCAACCTCTATCTAGCTGGTATACTATCTCCTTCCCTTTCAGCTCCAGTCTCCCTGTCCAGACACACATCACATTTTGTCTGTCCTCTGCCAAAACCTTTGGCATGGGAATCTTTTTCATCTCTGTTACCTCTGTTGCTTTTCTGCTTCTCCTACTCACTTCCACTGTTCTGGCTTCTCGTAAGTTACAGTTGCCCATCAGTTTTAATTTGAGCCAGCCTTCATTTATGTTTTTTTCTTTTTGCAGTTTAGTGTGTCATTGTGTGGTTTGGTTCCTAGTGTGTTGCCCTTTGTCTTTCAGCAGTTGTCACAGGCTCATCCCGTGTAGCCTGCTGTCTGTCTTGACTGCTTTGACTCCCTCTGTGTTACACCTCCCTTCAGATCCTCCTAGACTGCTCTCTGTCATTTCGACTCCTCTGAAACAGATTTTGCCAAGGTCAGTTGTGACTTCTCTCTCTGTATCCTCTTTCTACTCTCATCCATCTCAGTTTGGATATATTAAGTAAAATCTATCATTTTTTCTGCCTTAGTTCTGCATGGTACCTCAGTTTTGTAGCTTCTTTCTAAACGGCCTTCAACTGTATTTCACAATTCACTTCTCCTCCCCTCTCTTGTACTTAACAACAAAGCCCCATGGGATTTCACTTATATTCTTTTTTTTTTTCCTTCTGTACATTATTACTGATTTTGGATTATGTCATTAAAAAATCCTTGTTTCTCTATCTTCATCTTTCTTATACTTGAGTCCGTGTCAGTATGTGCATGCATATACATGTTTATGTAACAGATGCAACAGAGTTGTTCCAATTCCACATTGAAAAGTGGAATCTCTCTTTCCCAGTATTTATTCTTCACTCTTCTTTACAATCCTCATTCCAACAGGGTTTCAAAAATCTGGAATTTATTTCTAGCCCTTGTTACCCTCTAGTTCTTCAGCAGGACCCGTGGGTAAGATCTCACTTCTCACCTGATGCTCCCCACCAAACACACCTGGGTATCCTAGTGTAGTAACCTCTTACTTAAATTGTCATTATGTGCTTCCACCTTGCACCTTCAAAATTTCTGTGGTTGCTCGTTTACATTTTACCCATTCCCTGCATTTTCAGTTACATCACATTTGATATTGCCTTTAAGCCTGTTGAGTATCATGCTACTGCCTTTGTTGATTCCAATTCACCATCTCTTAAGCTATATATAAAATAGCAAAACTAATTGTGTATTTTGCTCTCCATATGCCCTTTGTTCATGACTCTCGACCTCTTTGAAATGGTTAGTGTGTCTACACAACTATATCTCTCTAATGTGCTTCTGGTATATATTAGTGTTTTCTAGAAGGACTCTGGCAATTACCAGGACTGATGTAAGCCTTTACAACTTATTTATCTTTGCCAGCAGTGAGCTTTCTACAGTAGCTGCCAAATGAACACACACCTAGTATTTATACACATTTGATTTTCCTAGGACAGCACTTTTTTTTTCCCGTGTCTTGTATGAAATCAAGCATATTGCCAGATCCTGACGAATAAAAATGAGACAATAAAATCCAAAATGCAATACAATCACAATTCCTAATTTTTTTATTAAAGTATTAATGACAAAAATCAAAAGTTTGTTGCATTTTTTTCCTGCTCATGAGGATAGCAGGCAGCTTGATTATTTTCTCATTTAGTAGAAGAAATTGGAGGATGTGCTGAGTAAGAGAGCAGCAGCCAGAGACACTGCTTCTTGGCAGGGATAAGCATTGCAGTGAACAGTGAGGAGGTACTCCAGCTGTACTGAAGAGAATGTCAAGGGAAAGAGCACTGCATCACCAGTGACAGTGAATTAAGCTGAATACACAAATCAGTAAGAACCTCTTTCCTAGGCATATGTGCAGACACATTCAACTCCTTCCTATTTTTTTTTTTCAGATTCCTCAGGTTTGTTATCAAACACAGCACAGTGGTAGCCATGGGAACTAAAGTTGTATTTAGTTTGCCAGGCAACGATAGGACTTTGCAGTCTCTCAGGATGCTGCTCAAAGTATTCTATAGATTTCTCTTCTTTTTGTCCACGTCTGGGTTGCTAACATATGTACTGTAGCATAATTGACAGGAATTATTCTGTGATACCTTAAAGTTTTTCACTGAATTTTTTTTCATAGATATGTGAATACAAATTTTAAACTAAAATAAAACCAGAACATATTCCCTAGTAATATATTCCATTTAATTATTTTTAATTTAAATTTGCATCCCCTTTCCCAAGTCATCTCACAGAATCACAGAATTAATCAGATTGGAAAAGACCTTCGAGATCATCTCGAATCTCTAATCAACTAAATCATGGCACCAAATGCCACATCCGGTCTCTTCTTAAACACTTCAGGGATGGTGAATCCATCACTTTCCCGGGGAGCCCATTCCAATGGCCAGTCACACTGTGAAGAACTTCTTCGGAACATCCATCCTGGCATAGCTTGAGATTGTGTCCCCTTGTTCTGTCACTAATTACCTGAGAGAAGCAACTGACCCCCACCTGGCTACAACCTCCTTTCAGGTAGTTGCACACAGTGATAATGTCTCTCCTGACCCTTCTTTTGTCTTACAAGTGTAAAATGCATTGCACCTGCAATATGTGTATGAGGCCAATAGAGAGACTGAGATAAAACATTTCTTGTTTTTACAGCTGAAATTTGTCATTCAAAATAAAACGTGATTCATTTTCCCCTCAATATTTCTGTATGTCGTTGCATGAGCTAGTGAGCTCAGCTTGTCCAGATAATCCCTGCACATTTAGATTTCCTTATGCAAAGGGTGTTGAGAAGGTGGAAGGTGTGTGTGGGAAAGCAGGGAGAGGAGGAAATACATGCAGATGAACCAGGTTCCACCCTTGTTCAATCCCAGGTCAGAGAGTTTGTGCAGCATATGTTATCCAAAATGCCAAGATTGCAGAATGTGAGAAGCCAGGACTTCCTTTCATTCATTGCATTCTAGTTGCATACGTATTGCCTGGAGACAGAATTCCCTCCCCACCTTTGGCCTCAATATAAGAATGTCAAGTCTTTCAGGGAAATTTGGTTTCAGCTCTTTCAAAGCGGTGCTTATGCCATGGCTTCAGGGAGGATAAAGGCTTCTGTGAAAATGAGCAGGTCCACCTTCATTCCTACCATCAGCTATTGAAATAGGAATGCAAAGGAAGTGCTTCCTAACTCTTTTTCCTAGGATATTATAAGTGAAAAAGATCAGCTCTCAGTACTCATTTTTATTTCTGATTTCCTGACTCGTGCAAAATTAATGATTTGCAGTCTAGCCTGTGGTAAATTAGGCCACTATTTCCAAAATACATAGTAGCTTAGGTTAGAAATAGCAAGTAGAAATTGGTTTATATATCGTAGGATTATTGTACCAGATGTTGTTGCCTGACAACGTTACAAAAATCAGGTGTTTAACTGTCAGCATTGCTGGAACCTTGGAAAAGTTCTTTGATGCTTTTTTCTAGCTTTGAGAGACAAAACTGGATAAGAAATGCCTTTGTGTCAATCCATAACAGTACCAACAAGAAGCCGTAGCACTGAATTTGAGAAAACTTTGTGACCTTTCTGTGTCTTCAGGGAAGGGACTTTTTCTCTGAAGTAGCAGGAACCTCCCTGAGACTCATTCTTACTCCATTTGTTTTCCTATGACAGTCCCAGCTCTTAGAAAATACATAGGTAGTATTTTATAGCCGAGGAAGAAATGTACCAGATCAAGTTTTCATTACTTGATCTTACTGTGTAAAGCACAGTACCCAGAGCTGCCAAGAATGGTTCTGATCTTGGGTGTGTTTTGTAGCATTGGAAAGAACAGAAAGAATAAGAGACCGAAGTGTCCAGTGTGATGTCAGTAGGATGTACTGAAAGACAGAGAAAAAGAAAAAAACGTGCTGTGAAGGAAATAATTTTGATGAAAATAATTAAAAGGAACATTATACTTCTGGCAAGCAGAGGGGAATATTGGGACACAAGTGGTTTTACTCTGACTAACATTCACAGCAGAGAATTTCAGTGGAAAGTATTGGAAATACCCATTCGCTATTGAAGCCCACATCCATCCAGGTGCAACTGTGAATGCTCTATAGTAAAAGGAGAGATGGCTGCAAAAACCCCAATAACCCTAGAAATGAAATAGCAGTAGCCTATCAAGGGTCTAAGTAACCATGATGTAAGCAACTTTGGAAGGAATCTGGCCAGATACAAAGAATCACAGAATTGGAGGAGTGGGAAATCTAATCCCACTGCTCAAAGCCAGGGCAACTGGGAGTAGGTTGCTTAGGACTGTGTCCCCTTGGAGTTTGAATATCTCCAAGAATGGAAATTCAGTAGCTTCTATGGACAATTTGCTTCCCCTCCAATTATTAAAAAAAAAAAAAAAAAAAAAAAAAAGTGTATATATTTAAATTAATTTCCTATTATTTCAGTCTTCCTGTCATTTTTACTTTTGTCCTTTGTCTGGAGATCAACAGTCTGTGGGAGTTACATACCACATCAGATACTTGTATACTTTGGAACCTTCTCCTCTGCAGGGTGAACTGTCAGCATTCTCAACCATTCCTCATATGACAGATGCTCCAGTCATCTTCATGACCCTTTGCTGGACTCTCTCCAGTATTTCCATACCTCTATTCTATCAGGGAGCTCACCATGGGACCCAGAGCTCCAGATATGTTTTACCAGTGCTGAGCAGAGAAGCAGCACTACCTCCCTCAACCTGCTGTCAGTGTCATACTACACTTAATGCTACAGTGTCAGTACCATAGTTCTCTTCTAGTTATATGGTAATTTAAGCACCAAGAAGTTCTTTCTCCTCCTTTGCAATGACACTGACAACTTCAGAGCACTCAGTAAAAGCTTATTCTTCTGAAATTTTTAATGGATATCCTTTTGACATTGAGGAACACTTCTTTCAGAGAAATGGTCATCACTCCAACTTATTTAAGCTTGTATTTCCTAACTAATAAGAATAAATACAGGTAAGGATTACTGACACAAATAATCAAGAACTGCCTGTAATGAGATGAGGAACATTTTGAGTTTATTTGCCAATACCCTGTGCTGTCCATAATATTGATCAAACATCTATTTTCTGCACATCTGATAAGCATGAACACTTCCCATGATCAAGATAGCTAAAAATACAGACTGCAATCTTCCTGTTAGGGAGGATTAAGGGGGAGTCAAGAGCTGTGCCAACAGCAAGGCAGGACACTGCCCTCCATGGGAAGAGGTACAGTCCCACCTTGTCTGAAGATGGAGAACAGAGTGAGGTTGGCATAACCGCGGAAAGCCAGACAAACTAGCAGTGACATAGCAGGTCTGGTGTCCAGCCAGCCAGGCAAGACAGATCAGGCACAAGGCTGGGCACAACGTACCAAAAAGGAGATCAGGCGAAGACCATGTGTGGCATAAATGTAGCACCTCACTCATGAGAAAAGGATGAGTGAGTGGATGGAGGGTGAGACTGATGCTTCTCCCAGCTCTTTTCCACAACACAGCTGCTTCCATAGTACTCAGTTCCAAGGTGGTACATCTGCACCAGATCAGAGCAGATTCTGAACACAGGTAATCCAGACCCTGGGATGAGGAGAGAGGCTGAAGCTGCAGAAAGGCATTACAGGATAATTACAACATAGTGATACACTCAAGAACTCGACAATGTATCCATATTATTTATTATGGTAATAAATCTTTACTTGATGACCTACTTGTCCCTTCTCAAAACCAGCATTTTGTGCTAGCTTTGCCCCCATATCTGTAATGGATGGAAGTAAAGTGGTGGAATTAATTTTCCATTTAAACATGCTCCTGCAGTTACTTTCTGTGAGCTGGTTTTTATTCATATCAAGCTCTTGCTTGAAACAGTGGAAATTTTCTTCAGGAGTCTACAGCAGCAGTAGATGCTTCATACTGAAGTGTTTCATCCATGCTAGTGAGTCCTTCTACGTAATAAAATACTTATAAACACTGTATTGATTTGAGTTATCCATCTACCTGCTGTACTTATTTAACGAGAATCTGATTTAGATTTGATTTGTTCTTTGTAACAAATATGCACAGTATATTACAGATTCAGGTATAATATTTATCCCTTACAGCAGAACTGGCTTTTGATTCCCATGCAACCAGATCCTTCTGTTCTGAGACAAAAGACACGGAAGGTCAAGAGAATTTTTAAACTTGCTTTCCCACCATTTTCAAAGACTGTATCTTACTCATTCTTTGTAGCTTAGGTATTTTATGAATTACAATTGTACATACTGATACATGGAAATATATTTTTCCAATATTTTAAGTGTGGCATCTACTGGACATACATTTTTCTCTTTTCATTTACTCTTAAAGCAGAGTAATGGTCTGAAGTAGATGTGGGATTCTTTTGTGGAAATCTGTGCTTTTAAGGCTTGGTGGATACTTTAGAAAAGATAAATTTTGATTAGTGTTGTCCCTGCCCATGGCAAGGGGGTTGGAACTAGATGATCTTTAAGGTCCCTTCCAGCCCAAAACCTTGTATCATTCCACTGTTTACCTCGAAAATAGATTTTGTATTTGAATGGAGTATACACTTCCTTTGTTGATCTTGGTAGATAGCATGACAACCGCAAGATACTATTCGTGATGATGAACTCATCAATTACCTTTATGGGGCTGTATCTCAGTAAACCTCACTGGAGAAACAGTTAACATATTTACTATTATCAAAAAGAATGATAATATTTTGAGATGTCTGTCAAAGCCCACTTAAAAACAGTGAGAAATTATTTAAAATAATATTTTAAGCAAGTATCTCCCCTTGAACAACAAAGGGTTAACATTGTAACAGAAAGACCACAAGCTGACAAGGAGCATAAAGAATGACTCTTTCTGATGTACCTCTGTTTATCTTTTATGACTCTTGCACTTTCAGGCTAAAAGTAAGTTTTGCTGAGTATTTATTCACAAACTGTTTTAAAATTCACATAACATTTTAAAATTCACATGAAGTAGTGCCAATAAGCTCTATGCTACCTACTTCACCTGTTTCTTTCCTTATAGGAATCTATTTTGCACTACAATCCTAAGCTTGCTAAAAATAATGACAGAAAATAAGATAAAACATAGTTTTTTTCTGTTTTTCATCTCTTTCACTAACATTTTAGATGAAGCTTGATCTCATTAAATATGTATGTGATGCATAAATCAATGACATGCAATAAAAGATGGTTCTTTTTAAAGGAGGGAGAAACATTTTGCTATAAATAGTAGTGAATGTAAGAAAACATGATGCATTCATTTGAAAATTTGAGATATGCTGTGACATGACAACCTGAATTAATTTTATTTTTTTCAGCTTTTGTGTCTCTTGCATTTATGTTGGATCAGAAAATCAGAATAGTAAAGTTCTGATGTCTAATGCAATGGCTTTTAGGTATTGACTAGCTTCTATTCTTGTGCTTGTTTGTAATATATTAAAACTTGAAAGGTTGAGGTAACTATAGTCAAGTAAACAATAGAAAGAACATTGACTTTTCTAATTAAGATCATAAATCCTTGTATCTGGCTGAAGATATGAAGTTGACATGAAATACACTCTGTTCTCCTTAAATGAACTGTGACCAAAAATAAGTGAGGATATTCATCCCCAAATAACTGCCAGACACCCTGAGAGATGCCCTCACCTGCACAGTAAGCTTTGGAAGGCATTGATTGTATATTTATATAACCTATTGCATATGTAAGAGGTAGGTGGGCTTTGTTATTGATAAGTGGAACACTATGTTAACTTGTACCATAAATACAGGAACTTCACTTTGACTAGTTGTGCTTGATTTGTGGAAAATCCACAGAGCAACCAGGCCTTAATAAAAGCAATATCTCTCCACTATGTGTGAGGATTGGCTTACTGTGCACTGGCTAATAAATCCACTTTTAGGACAACATTTCACTTAATTTCAAGATCAGGGTATCTGAAGAAGAGTATCTGAATACAGTTTTATTCATGGGGGATGATTCCTTAAGCTCCGACTGCAGCCAGTAGAGGTCTAGGACTCCAAATATAGGTGCCAGCTAAAGATTGCTGCGTGGTGACACCTGAGACACTCTCACATGTACCTGACAACCACACAGGAGTGGGCGATCTGTGCTTTTATTGGAGACCAGATGGGCATATCCTAGCAATATATGAATGACACCAGACAGCTGAGTGTGGGCGACTGAACCGAGCTCTCTCTTTCTACAGCCTGTAGTAGGAGTGTAGGCACCTAACTCACATATGGGCACCTCCATCTAGATATTTTAAGCCGGCATCAAATCCCATTCAAATAGCCATAGAAAAGCTGCACACATAAATTTCCACAACAGAAGCATGTGTATATTTTCTGTCTGTTAAATGCTGCATGTCATGACACGTGCAGGTGTCGCATTTGTTCACTCTCAGAAGTAAAAAAGTGTAATGTCAGATGGAGCTAATCCTTTACCGTATGATGGAAGATTGCGTTCTGTGTGGTATTACTGCATTTTCACTGCATTAGATAAAATTGAAAGTGTGACTACTGCAAAGCAGTCTACTTTGTGCCTGATGTGCTCCATGACACATGCTTCTGCAATTTCCATCATAATCATGCCAAGTAAATTTTCTTATCCATTTGCATGTGTAAAATAGTTCACATCTGCCTATGATCACATCTCCCAGCATTAGTGATTGCAGCAATTGTATGCATGTCAACTTGCCAAGCACCTCTTCTGCTCAAGCCTTAAAAGCCTGTATTTTCTACCTACATTGGACATATGCAAGATACTGTATTAAACTTTACCAGACTATGAGGATGCTTATATAAGAAATCTTTGAAAATATTTATTGGAAAGAAAATGTGTGTGGTTTAGGTGCACAATTTGTCTTCATATCAAGGGTAAATGTGTGTAAGTCATACTCAAAAAAAGTTAGAGACACAACAGCACACTTTGCAAAGCTTTACTGCATTCTGTGAAACAGTCACCATGTCTAAGAAATCAGCAATGTGGGAATACATAAACTGATTGTCAATGTACTTTAAAATCTGGAAAGTTCAGGAATGTTTAACCACATACAGGTGTCTCTAGAATATAAACAGATGGTACACAGCTAAAACATACAGAGTTAGAAGAATCTCCACTTAGAGTACAAAGTTTCGGAGACGTTGATATGTTCAGATATCTCTCACATATCAGTATTGACTGTTGTTTTTACTGGTCTACTAACATATATGTATTTAGATTGTTTTTTTGTGGATGCCAAAGGTTTGTATTTTAATATGCTTATATAACACAATTAATGCATGTTAAATACATATTATTACCTATGTTCAAAGATGCATACATACTTCTATAACTAACAGAGCAATCTAGTAACAGTACAGATTGCCCTAATGGTTTTGTGGGGGAGATAACCTGCCTGAGATCTCTCCAGTCTGCTACGAATGCTGGTGCTGAGCTGCTATAAAAGCTATGCATCCAGATTTCACTGTCCAAGCAAAAGCTGCACTGCTGCTACTCTTTTCTTGGTTCTGCAGAAAGATGTAGAACGGAGGCCAATTTGTTTGCACTTTTTAACTACTACACTCTCACCTCATATAAAAATTTCTACTCTTCTCAGAGAAACTTGGCTGCGTGAAAATCTTTATTTACAGAAACAAACACATCATCCTACCCAAAGCAGAGTGAGAATGACCTTGATTTTAAACTGTTTGCATTTACATGTATTTCATTCAATCTGGTTTTTTTTTTCTGATGTGTTATTGCCATACACCCTTCTAGAATACTGAGAGCTCCTGGAACATGCAATATCAGCTCTGACAGTCAGACTGACATCCAGTTTTCACCCTCTTACACTTGCTTTGTGATTTAATTTAGCTCATTTGATGGCCCCCCTCTTTGATTTATCATAAAATTTAGTTAATGAGGAAAAAGGAAAGTCAGAGACTGAGGTATTTGACAAAGTAAAAGAGCATAAAATTGTGTTTTATAATTTTTGTTATGTTCTAGGTCAGCTCCCTTTTAATTGCCTTGGCAAAAGTAAGACTGACATATTCTGTAGTTGTCTAGATAACATCTGACAGGAAACATTTTTGCTAGTAATCAGCAGTTCAGATGGCCTATCAGATGAAGAAATGCACTTTTTAATACCTCAAATAGGAGGACAGCAACTTTCTGCAGTTTAGTGTATCGGTAGCTTGCTGTCACTGATTTCTGTGATCCATAACAGCAATGCTAAATCTACCAAGATGAGCTTTGTAAAATCATTTTCAGTGCTGTCCCAGGGGTGACAAACTCATTGCCACAGAGATTGACACCAAAAAACTCCCTGTACTACTTGATGACAAAAAATAAAAAAAAGTGGTCATATCTAAGGCACCCTGTCTTAAGTCACCATCTTCTGAAGCACAGTCATCAGGTTGCTGAGCCACTGTGCTGGCTGGATAAATCTGCTTTCCCTTACTGAAAACATGTCTCAGTATCCAAGCAAGCATGACTCAATGGCACTAGAAGTCAAAATATCTGCTAAATGGGCTTTGTATGTAAACTTGAGGATTTGTATCCTTAATAAGCAGAGTATATTGTTTTGTTTTCTTTCCAGTACTCTGTAGTGATAGAAGGGGATCTTATCACCGTCTACAACTACCTGAAAGGAGGTTGTGGCCAGGTGGGGGTCGGACACTTCTCCCAGGCAACCAATGAAATAATGAGGGGACACAGTCTCAAGCTGCAGAGGGGAGGTTTAGAATGTTAGGAAAAAGTTCTTCACAGAAAGAGTGATTTGCCATTGGAATGGCCTGCCCAGGGAGGTGGTGGTCCCTGAAAGTGTTTAAAAAGAGACTGGATGAGGCAGTTGGTGCCATGATTTAGTTGATTAGATGGCGTTAGATGATAGGTTGGATTTGATTATCTTGAAGGTCTTTTCTGTCCTGGTTAATTCTGTGATTCTTTGAATATAGACTTACTGGTCCTGTTTGAGAGACTAAAGATCATCGTCTCTATGTGTCTCCTATAGTTTCTTCATAAATGCAAGAAACACATTTCAAAACTTTTTCTTCCCAGTTTTGACTTTCCTCTTTCTGTGGTGGAGAATTAACTCAGATTCACCTGAGCTGGCATTCAAAGGGCATTCAGGTCCTATGGAGGATGCCTGTTTTAAAGAAAAAGTAATTCAAAACTTGAAGAATGAAGAGATACTGCTGACACGTAAAAGTTGCTCTCAGTGCTTCAAGACCTGAGGGAAAACTGTCTTTGCAACTGCAGTGATCACACCTGACAGTGATATGTGTTATACTCACCTGAAAACAAATGCACCCAGACATAAGTAAATATGGATCCTAGGTCTTCATTCTGCTGTCTTGCTCTGGACGTTAGGGCAGCCCATACACAGAAATGTAAAACAGTCCTAGTTACCAGCTCTCCATTTGGTTTTCTCAACCTGAATTTTAAGGCCAAGTTTGAGGAAGAGAGGGAGTTTGCACTTTTCTTGGAGTGCCTGAGGCAATTGTGGGTGGAAATCATATGGTGTGCATTATGTTCTTTGCTTCGTGGTTTCGTTCAACACAGATCTGAATCATGCCAATTCTATTACAAAGTCATCTTAAAAGCATTAGTACCTTACCGACCACCTCCACAAGTCTGAAATATTCCAGACTGCCAACAAAAGTCCTAGTTTCATTACTGAATATCTGCATCTGGCTGTAGCAGTGCAATTTCTGCACTGAGGTTTTATCAATTGCACAGTTCATGAAAGCCATTATATTCTCGGAGTATTAATCCAGCTAACCAGACAAGGTAAGTGTTTTTTAAATTAGTGGGATTTGCCAAGACAGTTCATATTCCCTTATCCAATTATTTATTCTTAATAGCTCACAGAAATCCATTCTGATATGAAACATCTAATTTTCAAAAGTATTTTAGAAGTGGAGGAAGTAACCTTATGTAGCAAAATAGTTTAGTTCAGGTCCTGATAAAGAACTTCAAGATAGTTAAGGGAAAAGAAAAGCAATTCTGTCTTTCTGTGGTGTGCAAAACATGTTCTTTCATTTTATCTTATACATATTGAAATAGACAAATGCTGATGTGGACCTGTTTCTGCTCCATTCCATCATATGTCAAATTGATCCTGCATTTTCTAATCAGATTTAGTAACAATGGAAATAAAACTTTTATTCCAGGAAGTAGTAGATTTTTTAACAGAATAATAATTTACCCTCCCCACCCAAAATGAATTTTGTATTAGATCAAAATTATTTAGTACCTCACATTATTTACATCAAACATCTATACCTGAAAAAAAGAAAAAAAAAAAAAAAGGCCCAATCAAACAAACAAAATTAGTCAGAAACCAATGCAATTTTAAAAAATGTAAAATACTTCCATAGTTACAATAAAATTGCTTATTTTAATTAAGGGTATAGATATAGTTCTCTTTCCATTTATAAAAGAACAAAAAATTCATTTCTCTACAGCATTTCTATGTTATTAAGAACACAATTAGGCCTGTTTTGATCAAGAACTCAACCCATGTTGCCTATGTGAAATAAAAACGTATTGTCCAGAAAAAGAAAATCAATCTTCTCCAGAAATAAGTAATGCAGAGATGGGATAGATTAAATTCTTGCAAAAGACAGAAATTAGTAAACCAATCTCATTCTGCTTGAAATCTTACTAAGTGGACTCTCAGTCTTTCTATGTTCATCTTGTATTTCCAAGCAAAATGTATTAATTTTTTTTAGTTTTACTGCATAAATTACTGCCTTGAAGGAAAAGTCTATCACTTGTATTTTTACAATTCTCTAATTTTCTTGAATTTAAGTCTATGTGAACATTCTGCAAGACATTTATTTTGAGGCTGGTTAACAATGGAGCAGGCTGCCTAGTGAAGTTCTGCAGCCTCAAACTGTGGAAATGTTTGAAACCCAGACTGTGCTGGGCAGCCTGCTCCAGCTAACCGAGCTTCTGGCAGGCAGGTTGAATTAAACCATCTCCAGATGGTCTATCATCCTCAGCCATTCTCTGATTCTAAGACATTGAAAGTTCCTCTTAAAGTTGGTAAATGTCCAATGAATGAATGTCTGGACATTTGGCAGAAATAGCACATGTGACTGCATTTTATCTAGTTGATTGGATAGGGCTGGATGATAGGTTGGACTGGATGAGCTTGGAGGTCTCTTCCAAACTGGTTGATTCTATGATTCTGTGATTAAAACCTCTCTATCTGAAAGACAATCCTAAATCAAAACCATAGGGTGAACTTAAAGTAGCTCAAGGCATAAATAGCACAACACAAGGTCTATCTGCCATAGCATGAGAAATCTGAACCGCTGTATTCTCTCTAGAATAACAGAGTTAGTTCCAGAATGTTGGAAATCTGAATATAACAATTTAATGATTTATTGTCTCTGTAGTTTTGGATAGTATTCCTAGTCAAAAATCTGGGGTTTTTTGTGTGCGTGTGTGTGATTTTAGCTTCAAATGTTTAGGTTTTTTTTAAACACTCTGAATAATATTAACTATGACCAGCTAATTATTGTACATAGAGATCTAACTATTGTTCCCAACTCTTGAATCTGTATCTGTACTAGGAATTAAAATTAGCCTGTACCCTGAACCTAAGGGGAAATACCATGCCACTATGTAAGTCTTTGTGTTATTACTCACCTTTACTCCTCCTTTTTCTCTACTGGGTATACTCAGTCAAGAAAAGGTGCAAAGAGCTACATTGTTTCCCCCTGTGGCCTGAGTTGAACTGCTGGTGCAGCAGAACATAGGGTACACCACAGCACTCACACAGTGCCCGAAGACAGTATGTACCTTCTTTGCCCAGCCAGGGCTGCATTTCTCACCACTCCCCTACCTTGCTGGACCAGAGGAATCAGGATGCTATGACATAGCAGTGAGAGGACCTGCAGAATTCACCTCAAAAGTTCTGACTGCTTGGCAGATTTCTCTACTTAGAATTCATAATGATTCATCAGAATGTCTTCAATCATTCCTTAGAAGAGTTCCCTGTACTTCTTTAATATGATTCTTCTCTCAAGGCAGAGTGGTTCTGGCTGCATATTGGACTATTAACTGAGGAGTAAAAGAGACATAACCTAGAAAATCCACAGGAAATGCTGCTCAGACAAAATACAGATTGTGATCAATGTAGGTGATTTGGAAGTTAAAATAGCTGCTGGGTTTTGTTTTTCAAGCATTTTTGTAGTACAATATCTTTCAGCTAAGCATAAGTGGCACCATAATTCAGTAAAAGGCATATAAAATTAAATTGTTCCCAAACTTGAGCATGCTACTATATTGGCATTGTGTGTAGCTATAGAGACAATAATTTACTGTTGGCTTTTGTGATATTCTAGCTGTAAAAGAATCAGTTTTGACCTACATAACAACATTAGAAGATAATGTTAGCATAGTGATTTTCTCTAAGCCATATAATTTGTCATACTTTCAAAAAAAAACCACCTAGTATTCACCCTAGAAAGCAACAGTTTTCCTTAAAAACCTCCTGTTTCAGGATCTATGTTAATTTAGATAAGTAGCTGCCATGGGAAACACAGATCACCAATGAATTTTAGCAGAATGATCTGATTCTTTCTGTTATAGTCTCTGGCTAAAATTGTATAAACAAAACAGGGCTGGGACATGGGTCAAAAATAGAGCTGTGACTGTCCACAACTGTTTGTAGTTTCTGGCAAGATTTTATTCTGGGGCAGCAAGTGCTATCAGGACAATGCCTGAGCACTGTTTTTTCTTTGCTGTCTGGATCCAAGGATAGGTAAAATTTAATGCTTCCTGGACACAGCTTCCACTTAGTTTGCTCCTAAGCAGCAGTGTAGTCAACGTTCATTTTTGGGCAGGACAAGTTTAACCAAATAGACATAATCCGAGCTGCTGTGCAGCATGTCATCAAGTCTAGAGAATGGTCCTTTTGCCAGTTTTGGCAAGACAATGTGTCTGTAATGCACATTACTTTCCCTACAAGCTGTATCAACACAAAATAAGTGGGCTTATTTCCATTCATGGAATATTAATGAAAAGATAATTCTTCATTCTATTCTCAAATGGTGACTGAAATGTCAAGTTCACTGATGTTTTCAATATCTTGTCACGTACTAGGAGGAATGTAGCAGCAGTACATTTCTCAGTTTAAAAAGTTTCTTTCATGTGATATGCTCTAGCACATGTTGTCAATGTACAGACTGAAGTATTTCATTGTAACAAAAGGAGGAAAAATAAACCTCAAAGAGACATCTTTTGAAGTGACTGTCAAATAGTGAAGCTGCGCGTTTGCACAAAAAGCTGCTGGTAACCTGGAAAAGGAAGTCCCACTGGGGTTACTTAATCATGTAAGGAAGTCAGAAGGATTTCACTACAGAATCCCAAAGTGCAACTGAGTTTAAAGAATGTAACTAACCCACACATCTGTTACAAAAAAACCCAAAAAAAAAAACCCCAAAAAACAAAAAAACAACCCCAAAAAACCCACAATCGCAATAAAAGTATGTAGCAAGAAATACTGAGTCAGATGCTTTTTTAGGAAGGCTTCTTTCTATAAGAATCTGACCCACTCGCTTTGCCTACAAAAGCATTGCTGCTTATGTCTTGAATGGGTGCTCACTTCACTGGGTAAAAAGCTGTCTGGACGGCTGAACCCTGGGAGTGGTGGTGAATGGAGTTAAATCCATTTGGTGGCTGGTCACAAGTGGTGTTTTGGGGCCAGTTTTGTTTAATATCTTTATCAATAATCTGGACAAGGGAACTGAGTGCACCCTCAGTAAGTCTGCAAATGAAACCAAACTGGGTGGGAGTGCTGACCTGCTCAAAGGTAGGAAGGCTCTACAGAGACTGAAAATCCCTGGAGATGTTAAAAAATGTGTAGACATGGCACTTCAGGATATGATTTAATAGCCATGCTGGTGTTAATTTGATGGTTGGATCTGATGATTTTAGAGGTCTTTTCCAACAGAAACTATTCTGTGATTCTATGTTTATTTCATCCTAATTTCTGAACTAAAAGAGGAAGGAGGTCAAATTGTATACTCATAGTCAAAACATTATACAAATAGGAAGCATTAAATTTTAGCTATCCTTGGATCCAGACAACATTATAAATCAGTTTCTTTAAGATGTTTTTGTGTTTCTGAACCTAAATTAAAAACAGTGTACACAATATGTAAACTTCATATGACAGAAATTGGTGGCTTTGACGTACCAATTCATTCACAGACAATCAAGCTTTTAAATTAGGCTTCTACAGCGTTCTGTTACTGTCATTTTCCATCATAGACATAAACATTGTGTATCACAGATTAAATGCTGGGATTATATATGTACTGTATAAGTTTTCCTTTGTTTTTACTTTTAAAGAAAATCACAGGAAAGCATAGTGTTTGGCTTACAACTGCTTTCTCAGAAGAAATGAGCAGCCTTTCTAGTACCTGATCTGAAAGTTTACCACAGTCAGTACAAAGACTCCCCTGGACTCCAATGAACTTTAGATCAAACCTTAGATGAATCACAGTAGGACAGCATTTAAATTCATTTTATAGGTATTTGCTAAGCAATGACCTTCTTCTGATTTTTTTTCCCCCAGGCATATTATTCTGTGCTCAGACTTACTGTTCACATCAGTGGGAGTTCTATACATAAATCTGGCAGGAAGTGAGCTCTCCTCCTACTTTTTGTTGTTACTCATCAGACATGGTTTCAATTCTTTGTCTCAAATCACAAGTCCCATCCTATAGCTCAGTTCAGTACTTAACTAGATTTATTCTCTGAACTAATCCACACCTTCCTCTCTTTCTGCTCCTGGCTTGGTGTCTAAACATCACTCAAGCTCATGACAAGACTATACTTTTGCTGCCCAGCACAAGGAGATCTAAAGATATTGGAAATGATACCCTTATCAGTCTGTCTTGCCACTACTTTCCTTATGGTACCCTCACTTGTTCTACCAGCTGACAAGGGGTCATGTAAAGGAAATTTCACTCTCTCCAGTCTGCAGCACAATGAATTAAAGTATAAACACAAGGAGAGAGAATATATAGTGGTCTCTCCAGTGTTTCAAATCAGACACAAGGTCTGGAAACCTACTTCAAGGACCAAACAGATGAGAAGAACCAACATCTATAAATATGTGACATATATAAAGCTATTCTAATATGAAATTGTCCTCTTCTTTGATACCACAAAAATAAAGACCCCTAGACCTGTGGAAATTCTAGTGTGTGTTTGGTCTGAAAGCAGCTCCTCATTTACTGATTACCTGGGGTATTCAAGATATCAGTGGCAGCTGTGTCAGAATCCAGATCTCAAAGTATCATAGAATAGAATGGTAGGGATTGGAAGGAACCTCTGGAGATCATCTAGCTAAGCCACACTGCCAAAGCAGGTTCACCTAGAGCGGGTTGCACAGAATGGCACCCAGGCAGGTTTTGCATGACCACAGAGATGGAGATTCCACCATCTCTCTGTGCAGTTTGTTCTATCACCCTCAACATAAAGTCCCTACTCATGTTTAGATAGAACTTCCTGTGTTCAAGTTTGTGCCCATCCTTCAGACCTCTATACCCTTGAAGTATAGATAAGCATCAATAAGACAACAGGGGAGTCCAGAAATGGACACAGTGCTCCAGATGAGGCCTCACCAGGGCAGAATAGAAGGGAAGGAGAACCTCCCTTGACCTTGCCACACTTTGCTTGATGCTACCCAGGATGTCATTGGGCTTCTTGGCCACAAGGGCACGTTGCTGATTCATGGTCATCCTTTTGTCCACCAGGGCCCCCAAGTCTTTTTCCAGAGCCACTTCCCACCAGGTCATCCTCCAACTTGTACTGATGCATGGAGTTATTCCTCCCTAGGTGCACCACCCTTTACTTGGCCTTGCTGAATTTCATAAAGTTAGTCTCTGTCCAATTCTCCAGACTGTCAGGTCATGCTGGATGTCAACAGAGTCTTCTAATGTGTCAGCCACCTCTTCCAGTTTTGTACCATCAGCAAACTTGCTCTATCCTTTCATTCAGGTCATTGATGAATATATTGAGCAGGACTGAACCTAGTGCTGACCCCTGGGGAACACCACTTGTTGCAGACCTCTAACCAGACTGCGCCTATGACTTGACCCTCTGAGCTCTATTTTGCAATCCATCCCACTGTCAATTCATTTAACTCACGCTTCTTATGTGGCTTGTCTATGAGGATGCTGTAGGAGATGGTGTCAAAAGCCTTGCTGAAATCAAGGTAGACAACATCCACTGCTCTCCCTTCATCTAACCATCCAACCATGCCCCCATGAAAGGTTATCAGATTAGTCAGACATGACTTTCCCCTTCTGAATCCATATTGACCACTTCTGATAATCTTCATTTCCTCCACATGCTTTGAGATGACAGAACAAGTCTTTCCAACTTCTTTTCCTGAAAAGGTTCCTGAGTCTTCCTTCTTGCTGTTTTTGAAGAATAGAGTGACTGCGCTTTCCTTCAGTCCTCAGGCAGCTCTTCCATTCTCCAGGACCCTACAAAGGTGATGGAGAATGGCCCAGAAATAACTGCTACCAGTTCTGTCAGCACTCATGAGTGCATCTTATCAGGACCAACTGACTTGTAGTCTGTAATAAACACCCACAACAGTATCTCTCATATTAGCCTGCCCCTTAATCCTTACCCAGAAGCTCTCAGCTCACTCTTTATCTGCCTCCAGGGAGAGCTCGATATATTCTAGTTGCTTTTTCACATAAAGAGCAATTTATCCACCTTGCTTTGCTGGCCTCTTTCCTAAAAAGGACATAGTCATCCATGACAGCATTCCAGTCATGTGCACTGTCCTACAATGTCTCAGTAACTGCAATGAGATCATGGCCCTGAGGCAGCACACAGATCTCACACCTAATATCCTATGATTTAGGCCTGAGGTTCTGTGAGATGGCATTCCTGCTTCTGTAGTTTGCTGAGACAGAAGTATATGTAGCTTTGGATGCGCACAGAACAGTGTGTCTGGGACACTGGGGCAAGAGGGACTGTTCCAAAAGGATGAGTAGTTCAGTGTGAACCGATAGAGGGTGGTCTGTCACAGGAGAAATGCTTATGAAGAGAGGATATTTGTGTAAGCTAATGACAGCGCATCCACAGATCCCAGAGTAAATCAGCAGGTTCCAAGGTAAATAAGATTTTACATTTGTACAAAAATTCTTTTGCACCTTCTTGCTTTAATTTCCTTTCAGACCTACTATCTCACCTCCATCCATTCTCAAGGCTATATCTTCATTACATTTATTTACTTGGGTTGTTTGAAAAAGCAAGCTTGTTTTCACAGCACTGAAAGCAGCCCAGGTGACCATTGCCAAGTTTGGGGCTAGTGAATGTTTGAAAACACAGAATTCCAATTAGGTATGCCTTAAAGTGAATTGAGTCTTATCTTCCACACTCTGTTTTTTGATTAAAAACAACAGATCCACAGAAAATAAATAACTTGGTCTTTTTCTTTCTTAAAATAACAACTTCATTTCTGTTGCTTGGAGGATGGAGATCTTAGTCAACATCTACATAAATTACAAGCTCTTATATGACCAATATTTTTAAAGCTTTTTAAATTACATTTTCTTCAAAACAAAAGTTCGCACTAGAATGTCAGGAAAATGCAAAATAAACATAGAGGTCATGACAAGTTTTAACACAATAGGCATAAATTTTCTATTACTTTTTGCTGGTGTTTCCAAATGCCCTTTTTATTTTATTAGTATATTAATCTGTTTCTGTTTTCCCTTAGCTTTTTCAGTTTAACCTTGCCTTAGGAGATCCAAAACATAAAAAAAGAGCATGCACACACACATACATGTACAGATACATATGGTTATACAGAAGTATGACGTTGCTGAAACCATTCTGCATAAGAAACTGTTAGGGGGTTTGGGTTTTTTTGTTTGATTGGTTTTGTTTTGGTTTTTTTGGGGGATTTTGTTGTTTCATGGTTTTTTTTTTTTTCATAAAAACTGAATGCTTTGAATGTAAGCATAAACTTCCCACATTTAGTATTACTGCATGTTTGTGCTTTCTCAATAGGTTAATTATCCCTAGTTTAACTTATGGCCTGACAGAATAAACTCAAGCAATATGAGGGCAGGGGTACGATGGCATGTCAAAAACCTTTAAGCTTCTTGTTTGAGAAAGCTTTCATATGCCTCATGATCCTTGAGTAATATTCCCGATGAAATGTTTTTCCTTACCAAGAGAGAGCTTCTGAACAGGAGGGAAGAAAATTCAGAACATCAATGCATAAAAAGTATGAAAGTCCATGTAGTTACTTAAGGGTAGGCTTAGTGGACAGTATTGAATGGTACCAGCTGGCTATCTAGACAAAAATGGCGAGAATGTTATTTGGACTGGAGCAGTTTCTGATGTTTTTTCTAGTCATGTAAGAACCACCACTGGAAGATTGGTCTCTAAACTGTCTCCTGGGGAAACTGCGTGTTTTGCTTCTTATAATCTATAAAACCTATTGCAGTCCTATGTATGCTTCAAAAGCTGATCCCAGGGGCATCGGTAAGGCAGTCAAATTTTTCTGTGCACAGGAAATGCTCTGTTTATTTCCTTGCATAATGGACCACACCATTAGGATTTCTGCAAATAACCTGGGCAAAGGGCAAGATTCCACCCCACAGCCTTAGTACAAGGGTCCTCTGTCAACAGATTTTGCATACAAAAGACTTCTAATCTAGAAAGCATTATAATGGGCATTTTTGCTCTTTCAAGCACAGTCTGTTTGTAGCTTGACCAGATCCCAGAATCAAAAGTGGTTATGGTCATGTCGTCTCATCTGAAACAGTTGTCAAAGCAAATCTGAAAGTCAAATAGTAGAACAAGGCTGATAAGGCTCCTGGCAAAAAATTGATTTCATGACCCTTGGGGAGAAACAGATTGAGACATCAGCAGGATGCAAGTGACCTCACAGGAAAAGCCATTGGAATCTGTAGGAGGTGTCTACCACTCCAACTTATCTTGCAACTCATCACTGTGTGTGTCTGCCATAGATAATGATAATGAAAGTGAACTCATTTATGGAATAGTTTTCTTGATCACAGCTTGGACAGAATGTAAAGCTTCATGTGAGCACCAATATTTTGAAATACAAGGACAAATCACTTACATTTACTTCGATGAATTCTTGGAATACGTCATCAAGTAAATCAGGAGAGAGAAAAAAAAAAGAGGGAAAGAAAGATTAATATTTATGTACGTAGCTCTGATTTTTCTTCAGTAGAAGAAAACAAGTATGTTGTTTTCCACCTCCAGCTAATTTCCATTTCAAGCTTCAGCAGAAACATCACCACAAAGTTAGCCTAGGATAAAGTAAGCAGCCTCACTGGGAGAAACTGAGGAAATAAAATGTCTGACTCTTGTCCATGACATTTAGTGATATTTCAAAGCAGGATCACCAGTAATGTTTGCTGGCCTCCTCACAGTTTCATCATAGCCCTAACCCTGAGATACTCTGCTCTCAGTAAACCTTGTAATGCTTTCTCTCTTGCTTGCCAGGCATGGAATGCTGTGTTTATGTTTCTTACAAGACAGAAAATTTCTTCCTTTCATTTTTTCCCCAGCTCTCTAACAAAACATAATGAAAATATCTAGATTCATTTACACTTACTTTTATCACCTGCTGTTTGTGGCCCCCACTCTCCCCACACTGTAACACATTGCTCAGATGTAATTACACTCACAGGCTCTGTGAGAAAAACAATGAAGGCAAGCCCAGGGGATTCACAAGGCTATTTCTCCGTACTGCAAACCTAAAATAAATACCTGTGTAAAACACCCCCTCAACTTTCTTTCTATTACAGCTAATCACATCTTATGTTCTTTTAGTTTGTTGTAGAAGTTTGAACTAAGTCCTCAGAGGTTTTTCTCAGCTCTATCATACATAGTGTTGGGGTTTTTTTTCTTCTGGATAAATCACATTTCATTTTCTCCTGGTAGTTAACATTAAAATAAAGCACTAGAAAACAAACTTCAGTTCCAAGAGAATATTACCTTAGAGGCAAAGACAAGGGGTCCAGCACAGCAGCTAGGATTTTTCAGGTCTTCCTAGGGGCTGAATCCTATAAGTAACAAAGAAATTTAAAGATGATTTTCAATAGATATGGTTTGTGAATCAAAACTGACATCCACAATATCCCCAGCACAGCCTCACTTCAAACAAAGTCTCTCTGTCAGGTATAATATTTCCCTAGGCATCTGCAGTTCTGTTCCTGAGTGAAATTCATATGGCCTGTGCAGTTAGGTGAGTACCTCCTCCTTTAACTCCCATTAGGAGTCCAAAACCACTGGAGATGGGTTTGTTCTGACAGGAGCTCACAGGGCAAGCTGAGCACAAAACTGATAGACTGGGTCCTTGCAGTAGTTTTCTTTTAAAAATACCTTTTGGAGCAGAAATTAAGTGGTAACAGCACTGCCACCAATAACGGTAGTCAGAAGCTTATTTAGAAATGGGGAGATTGTGATTCACTGACCTCCGTGTTCTGTGGCAGTCCAGCTCATATTTTCCATGCTGTAGCAGGCTCTCCTGGGGACAGCAACATGTTCCCCATTGCCAGCAATAACTATGCCTCTTTGCAGACAAGGAAATAAAAATTATGGAGTAAAGCAAGTAAGCAAACAAAGGCGAAGGCAACAGGCGACCTCCTAACTTCAACTGAGTGCATATTTGGAAGGCATGGAGCTCACCCCTGGTCCATCCCCTCAGGACTGCTTCTGTGTATTTATTGAAACTCTTTTTTCTCTCACATGCTTATTATTATAGTTCTAATGACTTTATATGGTCCAGTGTCTTCTCATGCTGTTTCCCAAAGGCAATTGAACTATTTTTTACTTCTATATTTCACTCTACCAATATTAGATAACTAGTGGGATATTTGTAGTGCAGAGAAAAGAAACACAAACCCTATGGCAGAGAAAAAACGCTATTTGGAAACTTTTGGTTGTCTTCTACAAACTGCTTATTAATAAAAATAACCATTCCACAACTTAATTTATTATATTTCTGTAGTAAGTTCAGGTTTCTGATTTCTGATTAGGAGTAAATTCTTGAGGACTAGATTTACTATCTAGTAGTAAAACAAAACAGAACAAAACATTCAAAATCAGATTAGTATCCAGAAAAGAGTAATAAAGTAATTTGGGAAAACCTAAAAAATCCTTAGGAAATTATGTTTTTAAAACATCTTTCAGTAACACATCCAGAAAATTCATGTAGATTATTGTATCAGTAGAAGGTCTCATGGATCACCAAATGATACAACTGGTTGCCATTCAGATATGAATGAAGAGCTTTCGGACAAATTCATTGTAGTTCATGAGCATTCAGGTCACAAGCTTCTACTCACATTTCAATATGTCAGTAAATGATCTTCAGACTGAAAGAGAAGGAATGAGTCAAAGAAACAGAGTACAACTTTTTTTCCCCTTAAAATTGAAAATATAACTGAAGAGAAAAATATCACTTCAGATGAGAACATTAAAACGTAGGAGTTGTGCTCTGTAACTGGGTGGTGTGGAAATAAATTATCTTGAGTAAAATAGGATCCAGACCTCTGCATCTGAAAATTTTGGAGTCTAACTTGGGAACAACAGAGAGATGTCAGACAGCTCAACATCATTAGTGAAAACAGGTGTTTTTAAAGATGCAAGACCAACAGATACTGACCTATATTTTAACTTACTGAGATAATAAAGAACTGATTCCAGTGTGAGGTTGTCTCTGCAAATTTGAACTATCTTGTGCTCTATGTAAGAACAGTAAAAATTTCTCCGTTTTCACATTTTAAGCAAGGCCCATCCCAGATCCGTGGAAGTTCTTTTACAGATTCTGAGACACTTATTTTTAAGGTAAGTACCCACGGTCCAGAAATAATAATTCCAGTAACTGATTTGATGTCAATGTCCTTTATTGCTGTACTCAAACATCCCAGGTGTGTAACCCAGTTACTAGAACATCACATCAGTTTCACTGTGGCTTAGAAAGTGTGTATTTACAGAAAATTAACTGGTTCCTATAAAAGACACTAAAAAAAACTTTAATATCTTGGGATGTGGAAAGTTACACTTCAAACATCTGAAAGGAACTAGGCACAGTTGGGTGCTTGAATTATAGCTACATATATCCCTAGTATATCTCAAAACCAGATTTCTGTTGAGTAATTACATGGATGGTTTCATAATCTTGGCTTTCCATCTTGGTCATGATATAGGACTACCATGCCTGAGTGTTCAAATAGCTGTAAGCAGTAACACTCTCATAGCTGTAGTCATAAATGTCAATAAACCATATCCAGTTGGTCATGCACAGCTGAGCATTTTGTTATTCTTATTACATTCATGGCCGGATAGCTAACAAGCTCAAATGTGTAGATTCCACATTTATAGGTAAATATACTTTATACACAGATTTAAAGAAAATCAGTCATGCTTCTCAAGACCTCCTAGTAGTAGCAATGGAAAAAGTTTACTACGTGTGTCTCAAACATCACCAGTGTCAGCAGAAATGGATCTGAAAAACTCATTGAACAGCTAGTGAAGGCAAGCTCACTGAAAATTTCTGAGAGCAGAATCAGGAAAAGCCACATATGGAAACACAGAAGTTATAGACACAAGCATATCCTTAGAAAACCAGGCCACAGAAAAAAACCCCACAATTTCTATGAAACCCCCTGTAGAACAGAAAAGAGATGAAGAATAGTTTATTACTAAAGGATAGGATGTGTCATACGTTGAGCTAAAAGTGCTAAAATAAAACCTCTCCTAGAATCAAATTAGGCCAACTAACATATCAAATAAGATCATTTCTCATTACAGTTTGTTAAATACAGAAAGGAACCAGAATGTGGGAACAGAAAGCCTTTTATTAAAGGACACCTAAAAGGCAGGCAGATTATCAGTAAGCCCTCAACCACCTGTTACTAATTATTTTAGCTTCAGGTTCTTAAGTAAACACAGATGCAGCAGAACTAATCACTGAAAAAAAAAAAAAAAGATCAAGCAGATTGTAGGAAAAAAACCTTATCCATTACACTTCCTTTATAACACCCATCCTGAGAGATAATAATTTTTGACTGGAACAATTAATGAGGTCTCTTTATATCAAGGGAAATCACTCCATAATGAGGTTTAATGTGCTATAAATCTGGAGAAATTTGTTTAAAAATAAATAAAAGTCTTATCCAAGGTGAAAGGTGGATGTTTAGGGATGCTGTGTTTTTGAAGCATGTTCTCAACACAAATTGTTAGCACGTAGGCAAAGCAAATGTGTGGAAAACTGCACAGCAAATGAAAACTGACAACACAAAAATTCTAATAGGCTTTAAAAATTAAAACAACTGTTTAATAAACCTTAATATACTTTAAAACTCCATGTGATGCTTCAGACTTATAAACTAGCCTGCTAGGAAAAAAGAGAGCTTTGCCCCTGTGCATAACTCATCTAAGTTGTACCGTATTTCAGGAACATTTTCACTCTCTGACTAAATTTTTAAACGAGCCAAGTGTAGACTTTGCCATGACTTCTCAGCAAAGAAGCCAGGAATACCAACAACATGTAAAATGGTAATCATGTGCCATCTCTCCTTCCTGTGCAGCATAAGGTAGCATCTCACTCCAGCACAGAGAAAGAAGTTGTCCTAAATCTGTTATTGCTGCTCCAGAGAAAACCCTAACAGTTGTTTTACACAACAATAATCTCAAAATGTGTATCAGGTCTTTGTGAAGGGTAAAGAAAAGTCAAAATGAAAGAAAAGAAGTGTAGAGATGATCAATGAAAATGCAAGGTTAAGGAAAACCAAACCCTTACAAATAGTATTTCAGTATAAATCAGAATAGTAGAATCTTGTAATAATGCTCTCAGGGAAATAAAAGTAGATACAGAATCAATAAAATAGATTTGAAGTGCTAAAGGTCTGAACACATTGTGGATGAAATCCACTTTTGGGCAGAGCAGCAGTGGAAGGCTGGCATACCAGCAAGCAGAGCACAAGTGAGATTTAGCTGGTGCTGCAAAGGGATGACTTTGGAAAAACAACCAAAACCACCAGTGCATGTCTTGATAGATCAGTTACATCACTACTAGTGTTCAGCCCCAGCTACTTAGGACAGTCTATTAATTATGATTTTAACAGCTTTGAAATGTCCTGCAGGTAATTCCACCATGAGCAGATCAGAAAGCAGTCATGGAAAGTGAACATCGAAGTTTGGCTGGTGTTGATAATGCATAAAAATAAAAGAGTCGGTTTTACTTACTATAAGAGAATAGCTTCACTAATTAGCATAAAATAATATTTAAATCTAGATAAATACAATTCTTAATACTCATATGAGTCTTAACCACCCTCACAAATCAATTGTGAAAAATAAAAAAGCCCTTGAGTAGAAGGAAGTATTTGAAATGCAGCCATCATTAGAATGGTCTCCAATCACTGACATTCAAGTAGATTTGACCAGAAGAAAAGTAAAATCAGCTGAATAGAAAGCACAGGGGAAATTATCATAGTTAAATAATAGCCGAAATCCCTAATTAGAATGTATCCACAGACAGTAGAACTCATACTTACTCTTCATTAAAGAGAGACCTAGGACATTCAGTAAGCAAAAGTCTTCAGTTTCTTAGTTGTGTATTTTGTGTGGATACAAGAATCTGCAAAGGGGAATTTATAGGTAAGTAAACAGATTGCGGAGGATATATATATATATATTATCTCTTAACTGTTTCTTGGGAGTTTTATGGTAAAGACAGATGAAAAGTAGATATAGCTTTAATCTGGGGAGTGTTACATTTAACTGCCATGGTATTCATGATTTTATGGCATGCATAGTTAATCTTTCATCAGCTCACAAAGAGTTTAGGTACATTTTCATTATCAGAGGAAACTGAAGGCAAGATTGAAAGTCCTGGGGAACTTAGAAACCTGCTTCAAAATCTGACAAATATTTCTTGAAATGAGAATTATCTGTCAGAACTGACTTACTTCATTAGGATTGTACAGTAAAATAAAAGCTCACTCAGATTTTGTTTAGACAGATTTTTATTATGAAGTCTCATGCTTTGCTCTTGAAGCATTCAACCATTGACATGAAGGAAAAAGAAAGCCTGGTGCCAAGAAAAAATCTACTCCCTTAAATAATGAAAAATTATAACTCAAAAGCATTAAACAGTGTACTAAACCAAAGAATGGTGTAACATTTTTATTAGATTCACCTATTAGCTTCACCTCAGCCCACATCAAAATACAAAAACTTCCATAGGTGAAATATTTTTTCATGCTACATGACAGAAACGGAAGGGAATCGTAATTTCCCTTTGCAAATCGATAGACTCTCTGCTGAACTTTAGTTCAGCTGAAGTTCATCTTATATATGGATAAAACTGGAAATATCAGAACTTCTCTGAAACATGAAGCATCAAAAGTTAGTAAGGCACATCCAGGGAGCATAATTCAGAGTGAAAATTTTGTCTAGCAGCATTACTCTTACACACGGAAGTTCTTAAAATTGGTTAATGGTTTTGTTTCTTCATTTGTTGCTTTTGTTATTGTTGTCGTTGTTGGATTTTTTCCTTGCCAATTTTCTAAATCTGACTTTCTTCTGAATACCAGATACTTACTTTGCTGATGTTTTCAGAAAATTATGGCCTTTGTAGAAATCCAGAGTGTCTAAGCAAACAGATTCAAACAAGAGCACTTATTAGTCAGGTCATGCTCCTATTTCTGTTAGCCCCTAAATTATAGTTATCTATTACATTAAAATTGCATTTAAGGGTCTTTTCTGTTAGCAGTAATATTAAACTCTATATGCAGTATTGTTGAATGAATAATCTTGAAACCTGAAATGACTGAGAGATAGGAAATTAAAACTTGTATAGGCTTAATTTAAACACCAGGAGGCTAAAATTAAGTGACACAAAAATCCTGTATCAGAAGTAGATTCTGGCCTCACATCTTCCAAGGTATTTTTATCCCAGGTGACCACCCTTCATCATTAATGTTACATGACTTGTTGTGAGATTAATACTTTAATGTACTTTACAAGTGAAAACTCAGGCTCTTTATTTGTCCCTGGAAAACAGACACAACTGTTTGCTGGGGCAGAGTTTTAGAAACAATTGAAATTCCTTTAAATGGGGGGAAAAAAACTATATATATATATATATAGGCTTTAGAGACACACAGCATGAGAGCTAAATATCGGCAACATCAAACAAAGAGAAACTAAACAGCTGCGACAGGTACAGATCTGAGGTAGAGAAGTACATCAGGATACAGAACCCAAGATCAAATACTCCCGATTTTCCTTTTACCCTTTGGGGTCATTTCTCTGATAAATAATTCACAGACTGCAGTGCAAAGTAGTTTGCATACTGACAAGATTAAAAAGAATGCTTTGTCTGGGTTAAATTTACAGTCTGAAACCTTCCTTTAAAATGTCAAACAGGTAATTAATTTAAGATGGTTTGCCAAGCAGAATCTTTGACCCTGTCAGAATAATTTCATTTCTTGAGGTTGAAGGGGATATTGCATTTATCTTGCTGAAGTGTCTGATTTGTTTTCTTCCCTTCTCCTCTCTATTTGCCATTTATTACCTGTTTCATAACATCCACTGAAGTAAAAATTAGTGCTACAATATTTTCCTCCTTAATTTGTGACTGTAATGCAAACATTGAGTGCAAATTGCCAATGAATAGCAAATAGAGTACAAGTCAAACCTCTTGACTTGAACAGAAGATGAGCATTTTCCTCAGAGAGAGCTCTTCCCTGCCTGAGCATTCAGACAAGCATTTTGGGTAGCAGTGGGAAATGCATAAATTCAACAGCATGAAGATTCACTTTTGGCATAGCAAAACATCCTGTTCCACATATGCACAGTAGTGTGCTTTCTTATGAATGGGTGTCTGAATGCATGACTGCCAGCAGGATTTTTAGATCTGCTCTTCAAGCCAGGTTTACCAGTGTAAAATTTTATTAGAAATTGTGTTGCTTCAGCTAATCTCTGCAGGCAGCGTGAAACAGACTAAACAATGCAATAACATTATTTGGAGGCTTAATTTTAAGTTTGTATATTTAGATGGGAGAAAGGGGGAAAGGAAAACAGAAAGATGAAAAAAAAAAGTTAACTTTCCCAAATGTATAGCAATTTTTTTCCTAGAAACAGATTGTGACATTAAGTTGATTAAAACAAGCATTTCGATTAACTAATCAAGACACAGGTCATCTTGATTCTCTTCAAGAGTGGTCACAGCAAGCTTGACTTCCTCTGAAACCCAAGGAAAATGTAAATCAAACATTCATAAATTGCAAATATAAATCCCAAGAAGTATGGTTTTATTTTTAGAAAAATTCAAATTACAGCTATGCTCAAGTACTTGAAATTGTTTACCCTGCTCAGCTATCCTCCATGCTGACTGAGCTTGTGAACTTTACAATTATTTTCATATGTCTACCTGATATGCACCTACTTTTCTACATATTTTGTGTGCCTAACCAAGTAATGAATCTACCTATTTATAAATACCTTTCCTTCATGGATCAGTGCAAAACTAAAAGGGAAAATAAAGCAGGATTTTACTGCATTCTGTACAGAAACCTTGAACCAGGCAGCAAGAATATGAAGTTGTCCATAATGAAAGTTGAGAATCTTCAGTGACATCCAAAAAGGGACATTGTGACCTCCCAAATGCCAGTGCTCTGTCAATGTTTCAACTGATATCCTACATACCCCCTAACAAGTTTGTATTGCATTGGTGGGAGTACTACTCATAAACAGAGGCCACATCATGTCTGAATGAACATAAAACCTGTTTGTTTCTTCAAACATTGCTAATCCTCAGCCCCAAACTCAACAGAAGAAAGTTTTTTAATCCCCAGCCTCAGCACATCAACAGAAGAAAGTTGTTTAAAATCCACATTGTGGGTGTTTTAGGATGTTACATCTTTCACTGGCCAGCATTTCTGCTGATCTTAGCCTCCTGGAAAGGTTCACTTGAGTCATTAGCTTTCAGGAAGTAACTCAACTAAGTTTCCATAATGCCAGATGTCATTCCTGTAGTTGAAAATGCACTAATTTCCCTCCTGGCCAGACATTATCCACATGAGGAAAGAAGGGATGGAGTTGGACAGAAGGCCAGAACATGATATGCAAGATGAGAGTTTTAATTTTATTTCAGACATGTGAAAAAATCCAAAGTTCACAAAGTTCAGTATCCAAAACACCTTTTTCATCCTGATTCATCTAAATCTCCCTTATGACTGTAAACATGTAAAATGCAGCCTAAAGATGGCAAAAGGATAAATGTCATCCTTAGTGTATTGGTTTGAGTT
>WBNM01039681.1:0-22434 GCA_013399055.1 Ramphastos sulfuratus
AGAACTGGGCACAGTACTGAAGGTAGCATGAGGCTTTTTATTCTCTTTCCCCCCACCTCCTGAGCCTGCCTTGTGTACAGAGACCCCAGGCTCTGCAGGGAGCAGCCTGTGCCTCTTTGCATAATGCAGCCCATAATGAGGTTGCCAGCGCTATGGTAACCAACACCAGCAGGCTGATCCGAAACTCACCACCTTGTAAAGCAGCATTTTATGAGCAGCAGAATGAACAAGGTCTGGTTTGTTTTCCATCTTTAAAGTCCAGCCTCTCTCTGCATGGCACTGCAGCCTTCATCCTTTGTCTGTGGCTCTGCAGCTGTGAGCTGTGCTTAGGGCTGCTGCTTGACCTGGTGCTCTGTCAGGACTGGTTGGCCACCTGGCCTTTGGATGAGTGAGCAAATGAGTTTTCCCCCAGCTGAAGATCACCTTTTGGATGTTCCTCCTGTGCCCACTCACTGATTTGGAGGAAAGGCTGATGGGGTTTTCACCTCTGAGGTTCCTACCTCTGCCACAAATGTGATGGAAAGGACCTGACCTGCTCAGAAATTGCTAGGGAGGGACATGAGTGACAGACAGGCATGGGCAGAGAGAATCTTCTGGATGCTGATCAGAGCCTAAAAGAGTGGGAGACAAGAGGGTGGGGCCAGACTCTTTTCAGTGCCCTCATGCCACCTCTGAGGTTCTGTGATTCTGTGATTATGGGTTTAAACTGGCAGAGGGGAGATTTAGACTGGATGTTAGCAGGAAGTTATTTACAGTGAGGGTGGTGAGGCACTGGCACAGGTTGCCCAGGGAGGTTGTGGCTGCTCCCTCCCTGGAGGTGTTCAAGGCCAGGTTGGATGAGGCCTTGAGTGACCTGTACTAGTGGGAGGTGTCCCTGCCTATGGCAGGGGGTTGGAACTCGATGATCCTTGAGGTCCCTTCCAACCTTACCATTCTATGATTCTATGATTCTGTGATTCCTGCTACTGTTATGTTGCTTTAATTCCTGAACATCTTTCCTTTGTTTTTTTTTGATCTCCAGAAACGAGTTCAGACCCTGGGTAGATGTCAAGCCTGTGAAAGCTATAAAAGCAAAGCCCCAGTACAAGCCACCAGAGGAGAAAATGACTCATGAGACCAGTTACAGTGCTCAGTTCAAGGGGGAGAGCAGCAAGCCCACTCCAGCTGACAACAAATACCTGGAGCGCAGAAGGATACGCACCCTCTACAGTGAACCCTACAAAGAGCCACCAAAGGTGAGAACCCTGGCAGGGGTCACCAGGGGTCACTGATCCTGCTCAATATCTGTATTGATGATCTGGACCAGGGGATTGAGTCCAGCATCAGTAAGTTTGCAGATGACACCAAGTGAGGAGCAAGTGTGGAGCTGTTGGAGGGAAGGAGGGTTCTGCAGAGGGACCTGGGCAGGCTGGATGGGTGGGCAGAGGCCAATGGGATGAGATTGAACAAGGCTAAGTTCCAGGTTCTACACTTTGGCCACAACAACCTCAAGCAGTGCTACAGGCTGGGCACAGAGTGGCTNGGATGTGTCCAACGCAGTAAGGCTGGGCTGAACACTGCCTGCTGTCGTCCCCCTTCTGTGCTATCTTCATTTGTGCCCAGCTGGTGCATTTAGGGATCCACCTTAAAGGTGATGGGGGATGAAACACTGAGATATGAGTTGGCAATGTGCATTCATGGTCTTATGAGGAGATCCTGAGGGAGCTGGGGCTTGGAGCTTGGAGAGGAGGAGCCTGAGGGGTGATCTCATTCGCATAGATAAAGATGTGCTCTTGCAGCCCAGAAAGCCAACCAGAGCCTGGGCTGCAGCAAGAGCAGTGTGGGCAGCAGGTCGAGGGAAGTGATCCTCCTCCTCTACTCTGCACTGGTGAGACCCCACCTGGAGTACTGCATCCAGTTCTGCCGCCTCTATTACAAGAGGGATATGGAGGTGCTGGAAGGTGTCCAGAGAAGGGCCACAAGGATGAGCAGAAGGCTGGAGCTGCTCTGCTATGAGGAGAGACTGAGGGAGTTGGGGATGTTCAGTTTGGAGAGGAGAAGACTCTGAGGTGACCTTATTGTGGCCTTGCAGTATCCTGAGGTCAGGAATTGATAAAATGATCAATAATCCCCCTCCTATTTACCCTGACGTGTCCTAATCTGGACACAATGGGCTCTGCTGGCTTCAGGAGCACTGTGTGTGAGGGTGGTGAGACACTGGCACAGGTTGCCCAGGGAGGTTGTGGAGCACAGAATCACCCAATGTGATCAAAGATNNNNGATCAAAGATCACATTGGTTGATTCTGTGCTCCACAACCTCCCTGGAGGTGTTCAGAACCAGGTTGGATGAGGCCTTGAGCGACCTATTCCAGTGTGAGGTGTCCCTGCCTATGGCAGGGGGTTGGAACTAGATGATCTTTGAGGTCACTTCCAACCTAAACCATTCTATGATTCTATGACTTTAGGACACCAAGATTGGCACCCAGCTGGTCCCCTCCCTTCGTGGAAGGGCAGGGCTGAGTAGCTAAAGCCACCTCGACACCGTTTCTGATCTAAACCCTCTTTTCCACCTGTCCTTGTGTCTTTCTCTCTCCATCTCTGTGTCGTCCTTTTGCCTGTTGTTGCCCTGTTGCAGGTGGAAAAACCTAGTGCAAAGCCTTCCAAACCAAAAAAGACCACGACAAGCCATAAACCCCTGAAAAAGGCCAAAGACAAGCAGATTGCATCTGGCCGGGCTGCCAAGAAAAAGAGCGCCGAGACCTCCAACACAGCAAAGCCAGAGGACAAGGAGAAAAGTAAAGAGATGAACAATAAACTGGCTGAGGCAAAAGAGTAAATGTCACTGCACTTTCCTTTCTTTCTCCTTTAGTTTTGCCCCTTTTCTTTCTTTTTCCCCTTTTATTTTTCTTTCTTTTTTCTTTCCTTTTTTCCCTTTTTTTCTTTCCTTTTCTTTTCCTTTTTATTCCTTTCCTTTTCTTTTCCTTTCATTTTCCTTTTCTTTTCCTTTCCTTTCCTTTCTTTTCCTTTCCTTTCCTCTTTCCTTTTCTTTTCTTTTTCTTTCCTTTCCTTTTTTATTCCTTGTCTTTTTTTTTTTCTTTGATCAAAGAAAAGGCCACAAAATTAATTAGAGGCTTCTAATCTGCTTTTTTTTTTTTTTTTTTTTTTTTTTTGTTTTTTTTTTTTAAGATTTTTTTTTTTTTTTTTCAAAGGGGAGTTTGGAATCCTTTTTTTTTTTTTTTTCTTTTTTTTTTCTTTTTTTTTTTTTTTTTTTTTTTTAAAAAAAAAAGCCCAAAAAATTATTTAGGGGTTTTTATTTTCTTTTTTTTTTTTTTTTTTTTTTTTTTGGTCTGATTATATTAGAAGCTTTTCTGTTTTATTTCCAAGGAGGATTAGGGAATCCTTGTTTCTGAGGTCAGGTTGGTCTTGCTTTGCCTGCACATCACGGCTCTGCACAGAGTGAGGGAGAAGTGGGGTCCTAGGAGATGGAGGTGATGGTGTCCAAAAGCCTGTCCCTTTCCTCAGACTTGGTCCTTCAGTGCTTTGATGGTGTGGAAGTGCCCATTGATCCATGGAAGGTTCCCTTGAGGCCCTTTTTGGGCTTGGCTGTTGTTCAGTCTCCCACTAGTGTCATCAAGGCAAAAGGTTTTGCAGGGCTGAGAGGACCAAAGGTTCATGGATGATGCCATGGATCTGCTGTAAATCCACTACAGTCAGTGGCTCTGGTGACACTGGTGGGACTTTTGCTCCAAGAAGCAATGGGAGAGGAGATCCCATGCAAATAAAGGGCCAGATCCTCTCCTGGCTTAGCTGTGGGAGGGTCTGGCTGCATCAAGGTACCTTCACCCATCAACACCACTTGAAGTCCTTGATTTAAACAAAGAAGGAGTGAGGGAAGGAGCAGAGAGCAGTGAAGACTTCCTAAGCACGTGGCAGGTCCGACTATGTTCTCAGCAGGTTGTTCTTCCCTACTGTTTTCCCCTAAAGTTATGGATCTTTTTTAGTTATTCCTGGTTTGGTATGACTCTTGGTCTGCTCTCTTCACTTCTGGGGTGCCAGCAGGCAAAGGCAGATTTCAGGAAGAGGTTTAGTTTGCAGACCTGACCTTCCAAGGGGCAGAAAGAAATGAGTCACCAAGGTTGGCTAGATGTGTGTGTGTCCCCCTTGTTTTGACTCTGCTGGCTCTTAAGCATCCTAAGAGGGCCATAAACCAGTTGCTGGGATCCTTACACTCCTTCCAGGCAAGATCTCAGGGTTTCAACCCTATTTACTGTGCTCTCACTCTAGGAAACCTCCATGCCCAGCAAAACCACTCTGGAAGCTGGAAACCCAGCAGAACCATTTGTCAGTGCCAACAGACTGGCACTGCATGCCCCAGAATCTGGCAGGGAGGATGAATGATCTCCAGAGGTCCTTCCCAACCCCTACCATTCTGTGATTTTGTGATCTGGGTCATTGAGTTGATGTGAGGTGGGAGAGGAATGGTCCCAATCCAAAATTGGTGTGCCTAACTCCTCGATCGGATTCCCACCAAACCGAGTGGTCTTGATCCCACCAAACTCCCACAAAAGCAGGAGGGTGGTTAAACTCTCCTGCAGCAGAGTAGCTCCAGACCAAGAGGCAGAGTTCTCCTTTCTTTTTTGCAGCTCCATATTTCTATCCCAAGCCTCAGACCAGCTTTGAGCCTTTCAAACCATTGGGAAGGACTTAGGGTTGGGCTCGATGACCCGAAGGACTTTTCCAACCCGGTGATTTCACGAAGAACAAAGAGAGAGATGGGAAGTAAGGGTAGGGAGGTGGTGTAAGAGGAGAGTATCAGAACTGTGTCATTGTAGAGGCGTAGGAATGAGGAAAGGATGTTTTAGAGAGGTGAAACCATCTGAAGAAAAGAAGGGATGGGCCGAGGGGGCGAGAAGTCCCCTTTGGGAGGTCTCGCCCTGTTAGAATTGGGTCTTTTTTGGAAGCATAGGTAAGTGGTGGGCTGGGAGGTTGAGAGAAGGCTTCCAGAGAGGAGGAAAAGCTCTGTGGTATCCAGATAGTGTGACGTTTGCTGGCCTTAGCGACGACTAAATGCCAAGCCCAGTGTGTTGTGTGGTGTGTCCTGTTTGCCTTGCGCTGACAGCCTAAACCCTTTTCCTGAGTATTAAGTTCGGTGTAGTGTTCTGAAGTCCGTGGTGTATCTCCAAGCTTAGCGGTGTTAGAACTGTGTGCTATGAAGCTAGTCGGGTCGTGTATGTGGAAAACAAAAACAAAATATATATATTCATATATAGAAATATATATATATATATTTAAACCTCCCAACCTTTAGGAGGAAAAAAAAAAAACAAACAAACAAAAAAACAACCAAACAGGGAAAATCCTCCAGGAAGTAAAACTGTGGAAAAATCGTTGCGAATGTAGGTGCTTGCTTTCTTGCTTTTTGGCTTTTGAGTTTTGGTCTGTTGCTTTTTGGTTTTAGATGTGCATGCTCCATGGAGATGCCGACCTGTCCCTACTGACCATTTGCTTTTTCTGAGTGCTCAGCAGCTCCTGCAGCACTCGCTGGAGGGCAAAGCTCAGCTCTGTCTCCAGAGCGGCTCGGCAAAAGGCTTGCGTTGAGCCGCTGGAGGAGAGCGCAGCCCCCACGGCTTTGCCCGCCCCGGGGCACAAGGAACAGCTGGGCCAGACGAGCCTGAGCTTCCACGACTTGGTGTGTTGATTCCTTGGCATTTAGGAGCTTCATACTCCTCAGTGACTTCCTTCCCTGTCCCAAGATAGAGCAACAGGCGTGAAGATGATGTGTGGCAGCAGGCAGAACACATCAGGAAGGCACATAGGCAGCTACCAACAGCCCAACACACTTGAGCTCACTCTACCTAAGACCAAACAATTCTCCCTTCTGTTGTTTGTACCTCAATTTGAGCACCACCATTTCACCATGATTTCAGTGGGACTTGAGTAACAAAAGGTAACTAAATTTTGCCCAAAGAACATCATGAAGATGCTCAGACATTGGATCAAATGTCTTGGGCTTCACAGTTGCTTTTTCTCAATGGAGAGCATCCCTCACAGTGCTTGAGTTAAACATGCACAGTGAGTGGGCAGTGAGTGGCCTTAGGTTTCCTCGAGACATTAAATTTTTGGTGGCATCTCCCCACAAAGCTAGGTTTGAAGTGCTAGCCAGTGGTCTAAATTCCCTCTCTACTGAAGAACACTGCCCAGAGAGGGTGGTGGAGTCTCCCTCTCTGGAGATATTCCAGACTCTGGATATATCCATCCCAGACCTGGATGTGTTCCTGTGTGATCTGCTCTAGGTGATCCTGCTCTGGCAGGGGGGGTTGGACTGGATTAGCTTTCAAGATCCCTTCCAGCCCCTAGCAATCTGTGATTCTGTAAACCTTTCCAAGGGCCATCAAGCTCCCTGTTTTGGCCACCTCTCTTCCGGTGGGGGATGGATAATCCTTGGAAGGTTTCGATCTTCACAGACAGAACCTAGGAAACTGGTAGGACCCGGGGACCTCCCTTTCAGCTAGCAACAAAATAGGGATATAAATCCTGACCTTGATTCCCATCTGCCCCAGGTCCTCCACATACATCAAAACACACCTTCCTAGCACTGCACTGAATGCCAGGAACTACAGCAGAAGTCAGAGCCCTTAGGGCTAAAGCCTGCGTTTGCTTTGCATTCCACAGACTTTATGCCCATCAGAAAGGAGACCCAATCTCTGCTGTTTCAAGTTTGCTTTGGACTTCTTGAGCTTGTCAATCCCACTGGGGAAAAACAAACAAACAAACAAACAAAAAGCAAACACCACCAACAAAAAATAATGCTCTGCTGGTTCTGTGTTTTCCACCAGGCTGGTTCTGTGTTTTCCACCAAGCTGGTTCTGTTCCACCGCTGATTTGTAATCTTCTGCTTTTCCTTGTTAAGAGAGAAATGCTTTGGTGTTGGGTTTTGGTTTGGTTTTTTTTTTTTTTTTTGTGTTGTTGTTTTGGGGTCCGGTTTTTTGGGGTTTTTTTTGGACCCCATGAAAGTCTCTCTGCTGTTTCCTGCTTGCTTTCTCATTTCTCTGTTGTACCTGTTGCTCCTTTCTGCAAACGAAAACACGAATGGTGCTATAAAACTGCTGCCTCAGCTCCTCCCTCCGCCAGCTGCTTTCGCAACGCCTGCCGCTTCGTTTGCAACCCCATCCCCCTGCCTGGGGCTGGGGGGTGTGCAAAACAAAACAAAACAAAACAAAAAATCCTGGCTCCCAGGACTTCCACCGACTTCTTTGCCTCGTGGAGGCGGATCCGAAGTGTCTAATTGAAGAATTTTGTGGCCTGGGTTTGGTTGCATCTCAAGAAATTGTCTCTTTGTAACTGCGTTGAGCAGCACCTCCTCCTTTCCGGTGCTTTTTACAGTCTTGCTGTTCTGATGAGAGTGACACACACGAAACACATAACCTCCCCCTCCCTTCCCCCCCCCCCTTTCNCCCTTTCCCCTTCCACACACGACCCCCACCCCAAATTAATGTATAGCCAATTGATTGTGACGTGCTTGTGATCTTTGCTTGCTCAAAGGGTTTTTTTTTTTTTTCTTTCCTCTTCTTTTTCCTTTTTTTGTTGGTTTGATTTTGGTTTGGTTTTTGGTTTTGGTTTTTTTTTTTCCAATGATAAATAAATGCTAAACACAAATTACCACCTCCTGGATCTTGTTTTCTCGATAAGAAGCACAGCTCAGTGAAAAGAAACATCCCTCCCCTCCCACCCCAAGCAGGTTTGTGTTGCTTAAGAGCCACCACTGCCATGCCCACCCTAGGGGATAAGTGAGCTGTCACAGGCTTGGCTACTCCCTTTAGATGGCTGCAGACCTCAGCCTAGCCTGATGTGAGAGCTGAGTGCTTGATGGACAGTGAAGTCCTGTGGATGGAGCAGGGAGTTGGCTTTTGTTTTCTACCTGTGCAGTATCTTGAGGGTTCATGTGGTGAGTGACCTGCATGCAGGCTGCTGCTGCTGCTGCTNGCTCCCAGGACTTCCACCGACTTCTTTGCCTCGTGGAGGCGGATCCGAAGTGTCTAATTGAAGAATTTTGTGGCCTGGGTTTGGTTGCATCTCAAGAAATTGTCTCTTTGTAACTGCGTTGAGCAGCACCTCCTCCTTTCCGGTGCTTTTTACAGTCTTGCTGTTCTGATGAGAGTGACACACACGAAACACATAACCTCCCCCTCCCTTCCCCCCCCCCCNCCACATGGCATCGGACCAGGGAGCAGAAGCCAAGCCCCATCAAGAGCTGGAGAGGGAGGGGAGGTGATGTGGATGAGGCCATTTAATTTACACACCCTTCTCCAACTTGCCTGAAGCTTTTGCTTTGGCTCCAAACCACTTGAAAAGCCCCTGAGAGGGGTCAAGGGGCTATGAACCCTCATTGGAAGGAGGTGGGTCGAGTGCTTTGAATGTGCTGCAAGCCAAACCACCATGGAACAGGCACTTGGCAGTGACTGTGGAGGTGCAAAGCACTGACTTTGTATTCATGGCAGCGTTGGCTGTCTGGAGGAATTGGTGGCTGAAGAAAGCAGAGCTGAGGGCACTGCTTGATGTCCCTGCTCACTGCAGCATGGTTGGACCAGATGACCTTTAAAGGTCCTTTCCAACCCAAACTGTTCTCTATGAGGTTTAATTTCAAATGGTGAACCCTCACCTTAGCTTCATCTCCTTTTAAGCAGCCTGCAACCTCCTTCCTGTGATCTTTAATCATCTTTTCATTTTTTGATGGCTATTCCAATAACATCCCCCACCAACTTGGGAACAATTCCCTGCACAAGGGTTGCAATTTGAAGCCTCTCCTCCTCCACCTTAACTCTGATGACTTCCATGGAGCACCAGCCCTGTTCTCCCTCACCATTTCTGGGTGCTTCTTTCTCATCTCTGCCTGGTTTACGAAGCACTTTCTGACCTGATTCCATCTCTGACTACCTGCTAATAACAATGCTGCTTCCTGATGCCCTGCTCTATCACCCTACCTTCCTTCTCCCTTCTCCACCACCTTCATCCATCAGTCACACATAACTACATGATCTTTAAGGTGGTTTAGCTGAGCTGTAGATCCTGGGATTTATCATTTCACCGCTCCACAGCTGGTAGTGGAGAAAATGGTCCTTACTAAAAGATTAGTTGCTGATGAGGCTTGTCTGTGATAATCCACATTGGCCAACAAAATCTTCCTCCCATGACAAAAAGACACAAGGGTCTTCTCCATGCTGCAACATGGATGGATGATCCATCTGGTCCTACCCAGCTGCCCACACCCAGTGCTGGAAAATGTGCCCATGCTGCCCTGTTGCTCTCTGAGCTCACTCAGCAGTGCAAAGCCTGAACACCCAAAGGGCCAGGATGCATCTCTAAGAGACAGTAGGACCTGCTGGGCTGGTGACAGACATATGGACCTTGACTCCCTGGGCTTTAACCATCCCTATCTGAACCCACTGCTGCTGGCTCAACCCTTAAGCCTTGCCAAGTCATTAGAGACTGGCACTGCTCACCTCTTTCCAAGGGCTGTTCTCAAAGCACTGAAGACAAGCTGCTAAAAAAAGAAATGCTTTGACTTAGAAGAGCATTTAGTGTGGAGATGCTGGCTGGACTAAAAATGGTTCTAACTGTCCAGGTGGGTGTCTGGGTGTGGGGACAATTAGGAGAGAGGCAAGATCAATATGTTGAACTGAAAGACCCAAGCCTGCCTCTCAAACTCTCAATAACAGCGTGCCTGAGCTTTGCAGAGCTTGGACTGCACAGTGTGAGCAGCCCCATGAGGAGTGACCATCGTGGTTCTGGTTGTAATCAGTTGCTTTCAAGGACATTGGGTGCTGAGGGCATCACACCCAGGAGCCTTGTGCGTGGGTGGATGAAGAAGTTCCTGCTTGATGCTCTCCATCCCCTTCCCAGGAGCTTAATTGCCTTGGGCACAGGAATGCGATTTACTGGTTTTGCTGCTTGCAAACCTCAGAGCTTCCTCAGACCTTCCTCAATTGTCATCCTGGCATCCCTGACTGGTAAAGCAAGGTCAAAGGATGGGTATGGGTGGATATGCCAGCAGCTGGCACACCAGCCCTCAAACAAATGCAGCCTCTGATGTTGGATTTAGGGTTTGTTTAGAGAGGAGCCAGCACACGAGAGAAGGGACTTGAGAAGATGTCTCTCACAGCTGGTACCTCCCAACACCCAAGGAACAACCTCCATCCCCAATGGCAGCAGCAACACCAAGTGAAGAAGAGGAGCTCTGCAGGAAGAGGAGATTCCCTGGCATGGCCACGTTCAACCACTAAGAACTTGCAGGAAGAGGAGATTCCCTCGTATGGCCATGTTCAACCACTAAGAACTTGCAGGAAGAGGAGATTCCCTGGCATGGCCATGTTCAACCACTAAGAACTTGCAGGAAGAGGAGATTCCCTGGCATGGCCACGTTCAACCACTAAGAACTTGCAGGAAGAGGAGATTCCCTCGTATGGCCATGTTCAACCACTAAGAACTTGCAGGAAGAGGAGATTCCCTGGCATGGCCATGTTCAACCACTAAGAACCTTGTCTTTTGCATAGTTGGGATGTCCAGACCTGAGCTTCAGCTCTCCCTCTTTCCAGCAGTGTCATGGTAAGTTTGATCCCACTGGGGGTTTAACAGCCTGCTTCCATTTACCCCATGGAGACCTGGCACTTCAGGCAGGGTTTGGTGGGCAGGGTAGTGTTGGGTTGATTGGTTGGACTTGATGATCTCAGAGGTCTTTTCCAACCTTCATGTGAGCTCTCTGGCTTGGGAGCAATTCCACCAATGCTACTGGGGCTACTCACAAGGAGGGGGAAGGCAGCTCTGAGTCCTTCAGGACTGGTGGTTTGATGTGGACTGTTGGATTGCTTGCAAACAGTCTCCATTTCTGTTGCAGGGTGCCTTGGAAACAGCTTCCTAATGGTGGCTGTCGTGTGGAGGAGCTGTGAGCTCAAGGATGAAAGAAAAACCTGCTGATGACCTGTGTGGCCTGCACAAGGTTATGGTCCTGCTCTGGCAGGGGGATCAGACTCAATGATCTCCAGAGGTCCCTTGAAGGCAGCTTTATGCTTTTTAAAACACCAGCTTTAGTTTCCCCTGCAGGGAGTCTGCTCCACGGAAACCCAATGGCAAGGACCAGCCACTGGAAAAATGATTCATGAGGAGTGGTGACAGATCCTGCCTGGGCATGAGAGCCCTGAGGAGGAGTCACTCTCCCTTCAGTGCCAGCAGTTCAGTGAAGTGGGAGGTGGAAAGGGGGGGAACATTTCTGAGACCCCTTCATTGTCATCTGCCCACCTCCCACCCCAAGCTGCCCTGAGATGGGAGGCAAGCTCAAGCCCCTGAGCTAAGCTAGGTGGTCCCATATTTCCCTGGGGTGGTCCCATATCACCCTGGAGTGGTCTCATATCTCCCTGGGGATCCAGAGACCAGGAAGGCTGCAGAGAGACTTTTCATAAAGCTGTCTAGAGACAGGCCAAGGGGCAGTGGTTTGAAGCTGAGGCAGAGCAGGCTTAGAGTGGAGCTGAGGCAGAAGTTGTTCATCAGGAGGCTACTGAGACTCTGGCACAGGCTGCCCAGGGAGGCTGTGGCTGCCTCCTGCCTGGGGGTGTCGCAGGCCAGGTTGGATGAGGAGCTTGAGCAGCTGAGTCTAGTTGAGAGGTGTCCCTGCCCATGGCAGGGAGGTTGGAGATCTCTGAGGTCACTTCCAACCTGAGCCATTCCATGATAATTATGTCCATGACCCACATGGCTTTTGAAGGTCCCTTCCAACCCAGTGCATTCTGTGCTCTTCCTGGCTCTGAGAGAGGTCTGAAGAGCTGGATTACAGCAGAGTATGAGGAGCAGCCTGCACAGCATGTGGTGGAGGAGACCTCACCCCATGATGGCTGTGGTAGATGGATCTGTCCTTACCAGTTAAAAGACACCCAGGAGGGTTTGGTGGTGCCAGTACCTAGTTGTTAAGATAGGGAAATCCTGAGAGTTGTCCCCTGATCATTGGACTGACCTCGTGCCTGGTTCAAGGTGTAGTACCCAACTGAGGACCACTTCAGCTGTGGCACCTTGTTTGGAGCCAGTAAGTTTGTCACCAGGGACACAAGCCAGCGAGGCACCTTGAACTGAATGAACTTTGTGCTCTGGTGCTTCGGAGGAGCGGGGCCGCGGATGTCCTTCTCCCTCTCCCCAAGTCTCATTGCTGCTCACACTTCTCTGTCCCTGTCACCTCCTTCCCATGCAGGCTTCAGTGCCCACACCAAACTCCATCTGCCCCACCCTGCTCCTCCTCCTCACCTTCAGAACAACTTCCCTCCATCTTTCCTACCAGCTTTGCCACCTCCATCTCTCTACTGCTTCTCCGACCTCCTGCTCTCTCCGACCTCCTGCTCTCCCCAACCTCCTGCTCTCCCCAACCTCTTGCTCCCTCCAATCTCCTGCTCTCTCCAACCTCCTGCTCCCTCCAACCTCCTGCTCCCTCCAATCTCCTGCTCCCTCCAATCTCTTGCTCTCTCCAACCTCCTGCTCTCCCCAACCTCCTGCTCCCTTTAACCTTTTGCTCCCTCCAACCTCCTGCTCTCTCCAACCTCCTGCTCCCTCTAATCTCTTGCTCCCTCCAACCTCTCACTTTCTCCAACCTCTCTCCCTCCAGCACCTCCCTCCTCTGTACCATTGTAATTACCCAGCTCTACCAGAGGCCTTCTCCTACCCATCCTCCCCCAGTTACTGTCTCGTGTCCTGTCTCTCTTGGACTGTAAACCTTCTCTGCCTGTACTGTGGTAATCTTCACTGCTTAGAATAAACAATACCTCACCAACCACCTGTCCTTTTCTCTGGCTTGTTTCTTGTTGTGGCTTCAGTAGCTGTGCCTGCACTGTGTGTCTGTCCTCGTGGCCAGTTCTTCAGCAGCTGGTCTGGCCTCCTGAGCTTTACCCCTTGGCTTTGGATGACTCCACTCATGGTTTTGCTCCCTGGTACCTTGCTTGCTTCTGTTTCTTCACAGCCACAGAAGACAGACAAGTTTTGTTGTCCAGCGCATTCAGAGTCGCTTCACCTCCTGTCCTTTTGCAATTCTGCTGCCTCTAATAAAGAGTTTGGCCTTTCTCCAGCTTCCTGCAGAGGTGCCCTGGGCTGGCACAGGTGGCTCAGCAAGTGCAGTGACTGAGGAGAACGAAGGAGAAGTCTTTGTAACCCAAAGCAGAAGCGGCTGATGGGAAAGGAGCTGCCACTCAGAAAGCGGTGGGCGGAAGTGTGTCAGTGGAAATCCAAGCAGGTGCACCTCTCAGGAGATGAACCAGAAGGACATATCTCAGAGATGGATGCCCAGGAGGGCTTCTTGTGCTTCAGAATGTGCCCTGAACATCTGCTTCCTCCATCCCAGGCTAAGACTAGACCTTCCTGTGGTGTCTTCAACCTGTGAGTACAGCAGGGACCTAATTGCCACTAACTCCCAGGTGGCTCCTTGCTGCCTCCTTGTCCTAATTTATTGCCTGGAAGTGCTGGTGTTGGTCTGTCCTGGCTGGAGTTGTCAGTGCCCATGGAGAGGATGCTTCATGCACACATGGAAAGTTACAGGAGCAGCTCAGTCCCTCTGGCTGATTGTGACCCTTGCTGACAGCGATGTGCCACCAGCCTGCCTGGAAGCAAAGAAGTGTCCTTATGCTGGGTGAGCAGCTGAGCTGACAGCATGGCCATCAGCCTGGTTCCATGGGCCATCTGCAGAAGTTAGGGCTGAAGACATAACTCAAGGCCAAACTGCAGCCAGTTGGTGGACATGGATGGGAGATGGATCAGGCGAGTGTTTGGGCCCCTGGATTTCCTTCAGTGGTGCTGGGCAAGAGTCAGAGGAAATTCAGTTTAAGTGTAGAGGTCCAATCCTACAGGACAAGCCCTTCAGCTGGGTTGTGCCTGACATCTCCAGGCTGCAGGGATTTCAGTAGAGATAGCAGAAACAGGCAGTGGGAAAGAGAAGTCCATGGTGTAGAAGGTAATGTTCTGTGTCCATTCCTATGTGCCATGACCTACTCCCATCTACTGTGCTTTCACAGTGCTGCTGCCTCCTTCTCTAGTCTCTAGACACCAAGAAGCTCCAGAACAACCTAAAACTGCAGTCAAAAATCTCAGCTGCACAATTTTAGGGACTGCAGAGTATTTGGGAGAAGCCTACCTTGTGAGGACAGAGTTGAGGATGTTCAGCCTGGAGAGGAGAAGGCTCCAGGGATAACTTGCAGCAGCCTTCCAGTACTTAAAAAAGGCCTACAGGAAAGGTGAAGAGGGAACTCTCTTGTTCAGGGAGCAGAGTGATAGGACAATGGGAAACTCAAAGAGGGAAATTCAGGTTTTATTTTGGAAAGAAATTCTTTACAGTGAGGCTGGACAGACACTCTGAGAGATTGTCCAGAGAACCTGTGGATGCACCACCCCTACAAGTGTCCAAGGCCAGGTTGGATGGGACTTTGGGCAGCCTGGGCTGGTGGAAGGGGTTCCATGGCAGGGGGTTAGAACTAGGTGAGCTTTAAGATCCCATCCAGCCCAAACCATGCTATGATTCCATGTGCACCACTGAGGTCCCCAGCTGACCTTGGAGGTTCATTGAAGACTTTTAACATCTAAACCTTGTCTAACAGAGCTTTGTCAGAGCTTTTCTGTCTGGTGGGCGTTTGCTTAAGGGTCCTGCATCAGGGGAGGAAGAAGAGCAGGCACCAACACAGGTCGGGGCTGCCCTGGTGGAAAGCAGCTCCCTGGAGAAAGAGCTTGGAGTGCTGGTGGGCAGCAAGTTCTGCATGGGCCAGCAATGTGCCCTGGNAGTGACTCTGTGGAGTGCTGAGCTCCTCATTGCTCACCTCATACCTACAAGGCAGATTTCACCAGGCACCTCCTTCTCCCTCAACCCTTGCTGTTCCCCATCTGGTGCACATTTCCAGGGCAAGCAATCAGCAACCTCTCTGCTTGCTTAGATACAGACCTGAGCTGAAACTCTTTGTTTCCCTGATGTAACTCACAGTGCAAGCCCAACTGTTTGATGCTAATGCCTCTTCCAAGGAATGCAGCTGAGACTAGTGCAGCATTAAGGACATTTTCCAGGTCAAAGAAGATTTGATGTGGCAGTAAACTGCAGCACACAAGGGGCAATAAAGCCTTCAGGAGACAGAAGTGACTCACTGTATCCTACAGCTTCGCTGTTAATTGCATTTGCCCAGGAATCAATGAGTTTGTATCTTCTGAGGACCATGAACCTGCCAATATCCTCCTGGGGGAAGGCTCTAACAAGAGGACCCACAGAGGAGAGCCACCTTGAAGTCTCTGGGAAGGAAGGGGCAGGTTTCTCATGGTTCTTTTTCAGCACCTAGAGCTGTTTTGCTGTTCCTGAGCCACCAGCAGAAGATTCCAGCTGCTTCTGGTTGCTCTGGAAGGCAGCTTTTCAGTTTTCCTCGAGTTGGCTTTGTCTCTAGGGATTCATAACAGCTCCTAAACAATTGAAGTGCTTTGAATGAAGATGATTTTTTTTGTAGAAGAGGGGAATTGCCATCAGCTCTTTCTGGAGCTGGTGGAGTCACCATGCTTGGAGGCATTCAAAAACCATAAAGCTTTGAGACATGGCTTAGTGGTGAGCATGGTGGTGTTGGCTCAGTGCTTGGACTCAATGATCTCCAAGTTCTTTTCCAAATGAAACAATTCTGATTCTGTGTGAGACCACCAAAATACCAAGCCCTGAATCCAGAGGTGAACAGAGATGAGCCACAGGAGGTCTTCCACATCTGTGAAGAACAGGATAGTGGTACTGGAGCCCATCAGCATCAGAAACAAGTTTGGCGCCTACGTGACAAGACTCCAACTCCCTGCTGGAGTCCATCAGGACCAGCAAAGAGGAGACTCTTACCATAAGGTGACCACCCATTGGTTGCTCCCAGACACCATGTGCTGCCTCTGGGAAATGAATCCCAGCTGAAGTCCATGCTCTTTCTCCATCCCTGTCTTAGATGTGCCCCAAGTAATGATCTGTCACCTCCAGTTTGTCTCTCCTGTGTTTCTCACCTTGTCCCATCACATAATTCACCCAGCAGCTGGCCACTGGCAGCCTTCCTGAGGGCAAAACTCTCCGAAACCTTTCCTTGCTTGGCCAAGACAAAGATAATTTGTGAATGTTGCTGCTGCTTGTGTGTTAGGACTTTTTTTTTAATGCTTCAGGCTTTCCTTTGAACCTTCTGGTTTGCACCTTCCCAGCTGGCTCTTCCCAAGATCTTCTCCTCCTGCTGGCAATGCTATGTTTGTCACTGGATACCAATTCTTGGGGAAAACAATGCCACTACCTCCCCCTGGTACTCCTTCCAGCTAAAAACAGGCTTGGAAGGAGCTTTGCTGGGAAGGACTTCAGACAATCCTCTGCATTCAATGCAAACAAAGAAGTATCCAGGGGATGGAGATGGGCCAATGGGGCACAGCCTGTTTCTCCTCCAGGAAGCTGGATCTTAGCCAGCCTGGGATGCATGGCTGAAGGATGCACATGCTGATGAGGAAGAAGCCAAGGGATGAAAACGAAGAAGCATCTCCCATGCAAACATGCACTGCGTGCTCCAACTTTCTTGGCTGCCTCAGCAGAGAGGTGCCAGAGGAAGGCTGCTGAGAAGAGTGAATTCTCTTGGTGACTCTAGCAGTGGCTAAGGAAAGTGTTGCTGCTGCAGGGTGAGTTCAAACAGTTCATGTTCATCTGAGCCAAACTCTCCTCTGAAATACAGGGCAGCAGCAGCAAGAGCAGGGTTGGACACCAAGGAGGTGATTAGTCTGCTGCTGACACACCTGCAACCTGGATCATCACACACATGCTCAGGAAGACCTGAGCTCTCTCCCCATGGTTACTGCATCCTCCCTTATCAGACCAGATGTGAAGATGTGCTTAGAGAGAGATGATTTGGCACTGCAGCAGCTGCTGGCACACTTCAGCCTGCCCAGCTCATGCGTGCTAGTGTCCTTGGGCAGGCTCTCTGCTGGGGAGGATTTGCAGGCACCTCCAACCTTCTCCAGAGAGCAGGCAACAGGCCCTGTCCTAACAGCTGTCTATACATGGATGTGGTGCTTCCTGATGGTAGGGCATCTCTCCCTGCCCTGCATTTCCCTCTTACCCCTTCAATTTATGGTGCTGGGCTCACCTCGTTCCCGTAGGAGCTGGTAAGCTGGATGGACTCAGCTGCTTTCCTACACTGGGGGACACAGGGGAGAGGCCTTACAGACCTCTGCCAACAGCTCCTGACAGCAAATGTCTCTTCAGTGTAAGCAGAGGAGCAGGATGAGGGTGAGTATGTGAGCAACTGCCCTACCAGGGCTCTCCACATGGCCCTACCCCACCAGCCTCTCACTCAGGGATGGCTAAGCTCAGATATTTGAGTTGGGCTGCTTTCAGGGGCCAAGGAGAGAGTAGAAACATAGCTTCTGTGGCCCTCTATGGTCTGTCATAGATGCCAACTAGCACCAGTTCTCCTGGCCATGGCAGCAGCCTCTTCCTTTAACCTACTGGATGGGACCATTCCCCACACAAAGCCAGAGTCAGGCTGGGGGACAAAGAGGGTTCTCCACAGTCACTTCATGCACCTGCCATGCAAATCTGCCTGTTTGAAAGCTGAGCAGGTTTCCTCTGCCTCTCCACCTGCTTTCTGCAGCCTCACAGATCCCTCTCTATCCATCACACATCTTTGCTCCTCCCTGGAGATCCTCCTGCTCTTTCTCTCTCCTAATGAAGACTGATTGCCTTGTTCCCTACAGGTCTTCCCTTCCCTGTCTCTCCCTCTGCACTTCAACACCCAACCTCCTCTCCAGCACCCATCCAGAGCTCCTGGCAGCATCTGCACTAACTCCCTGGCTTTGCTCTCTTATGCTCCCATCCAAGACTACCCCAGGTACAGAGCTGATTCCAGAACTCACCCTACCAGGCATCCCACACCTTGGTGCCACCATCCCCTCCTGCTGTCTCCTGGGCAGGGGGGGCATGGAGAAGAAGGGATGCTCTCCAATGGGGCTTAGCATGCATTTTTAAGCTGGCCTTGCTTTCCTGTTGGTTGTTTTAACAGGCCCCAGGTGCTTCCTGAGCAGCACAAGAGCTTGGCTCCCCTGCTTTATTAAGGTTTCCACCATGACCCTCGAGGGGAACTGCTTCTTTGTGAGACCATTTTTCAGCGAGGCGCTCGTTCGGCGCAGGTTACAAATCAATTGGCAAGGATTTTTGGTAGCTGATGGGTGGGCCTGACCCTGGGGCTCTTTGGAAACCAGGTCAAACAAGTCAACAGCTTCAGCCACAAGACATGGACCGGGTCTTGGACCAGGACCAGGCTCACCAAGCAGCCTGAGGACACAGCAAAACACATGGGGGCTGCTTGGGGAGCGCTCTGCGGTGCCCTTTGCCAGCCTGGTGGGTGGCATTTTGTCATCGTGCTCTAGCTGCTTGATTGCTGTGCCAGCTTTGCAATGATGCTGCCCTTTTCTCTGCTTCCAGGAGCCCTGAGAAAAACACTGGTGCTACAGACCAAGAACCGTGTACCTTAGTGCAGGACCAACCCAGCTGAAGCTGAGAACCTCCTCCTGAGCAGCGGTTGGAGCAAACGTGTAGCTGGAGCAAACAGTAGAGCTGGAGCAAGCCTCTAGTTTGGAGCAAGCCTATAGTCTGCATGAAATGTGTCTTGTCTGGCTGGCAAACAATAAAGCTGATGATCAGAGTCAACTGGCAGCTTCTCTTGTCTCTCAGGCACTGAGAAATGGCTGTCAGCAGGATCTGTGTATTGCAGTTTGCATGTCTGTGTCTGTGCCTTGATTTATATCCAGTAAAGTCAGAGAAAGAAGGATAAAAAAAACCACAATGGGTCCAATTCTCCCTTTGTTCCTGGCTGGTTTGAATGGTCTCTCTGGTTCTCATGGGCAGCAGGGGCATCAGATTCGGTTCCATAAGTCCTGGAAGTTTTATATTACAGTTCAGAGATGGTTCTGGAAGCTTAGTTGGTAAGATGAGAACTCCTTTCAAAAGTCCTTGGAAGGTTTCACAGAGTCATAGAATAAGTTGAGATGGAAAGAACCTTAAAAATTACAGAATCAGTCAGGGTTGGAAGAATCATAGAATCATAGAACCACAGATCCATAGAACCACAGAAACATAGAATCCTAGAACCATAGAATCATAGAACCATAGAACTATAGAATAATAGAATCATAGAACCATAGAACCATAGAACCATAGAATCCTAGAATCCTAGAACCACAGAACCATAGAATCATAAAACCATAGAATCATAGAATCATAGAACCTTAGAACCATAGAATCATAGAACCATAGAATCATAGAACCATAGAAACATAGAATCATTGAACAATAGAATCATAGAACCATAGAACCATAAAATCATAGAATCATAGAGTCATAGAATCAGTCAGGGTTGGAAGGGACCACAAGGATTATCTAGTTCCAACCTCCCTGCCATGGGCAGGGACACCTCACACTAGATCAGGCTGTTCAAAGCCTCATCCAGCCTGGCCTTAAACACCTCCAGGTATGAGGCTTCCACCACCTCCCTGGGCAGCCTGTGCCAGGCTCTCAGCACACTCATGCTAAACAACTTCTTCCTAACATCCAGTCTGACTCTACCCATTTCCAGCTTTGTTCCATTCCCCCCACTCCTATCACTCCCTGACACCCTACACAGTCCCTCCCCAGCTTTCTTGTAGCCCCCTGCAGACACTGCAAGGCCACAAAAAGGTCTCCTCAGAGCCTTCTCCTCTCCAGACTGCACAGCCCCAACTCTCTCAGCCTGGCCTCACAGCAGAGCAGCTCCAGCCCTCTGATCATCCTCACCTAGTCCCAACCTGCCCTGCCACAGGCAGGGGCACCTCTCACTAGTCCACGTTGTTCAAAGCCTCATCCAGCCTGGTCTTAAACACTTCCAGGGATGAGGCATCCACCATTTCTCTGGGCAACACATTGAATGCCTTCTAAATGCATGGCACAAACCCATTTAGTGCCCTATAAATTCTTAACCACTATCAGCAACTCAAATTTGGATGTCACCAGGTGAAGCACACCTCCTGCAACATCTGGCAGATGCTTTTGTCATTGTATTGCAGCCAGCAACACCTCAGACCTTCTTCTGAGGCTGTTAACAGCTAACTTGTCCAATTTGCAGTTTAGGGTAAATGATGGACAAGGGACCTGTGAGTCCTCACAAGGATTCAGTGCTGGGTCTGGTCCTGTTCAACAATATTCATCAATGACAATGATGAGAGGACAGACAGACAGACAGAGTCTGCTTAGCAGCTTTGATGGTGATACCAAACTGGAAGGTTTGGCTGAGACACCTGCAGGCTGTGCAGCCCTTCAGAGAGACTTGGACAGGCTGAGAGCTGGGCAGAGAGGAACCTGATGAGGTGCAACAAGGATCAGTGCAGAGTCCTGCACCTGGGAAGGAGCAATAAACTGCAGCAGTACAGGTTGGGAGGTGATCTGCTGGAAAGTAGCTCTGCGGAGAGGGAGTTGGGAGTGCTGGTGGGCAAGAAGGTCTCCATGGCACAGCAATGTGTCCTTGTGGCCAAGAAGGTCAATGGGGTCCTAGGGGGCATTAAGAGGAGTGTGGGCAGCAGATCCAGGGAGGTTCTCCTCCCCCTCTACTCTGCCCTGCTGAGACCTCAGCTGCAATATTGCATCCAGTTCTGGGCTCCCCAGGTCAGCAGGGACAGGGAACTGCTGGAGAGAGTCCAAGGGAGGGCTATGAAGATGCTGAAGGGGCTGGAGCAGTGCCCTGTGAGGAGAGGCTGAGGGACCTGGGGTTGTTTGGGCTGCTGAAGAGAAGCCTTAGAAGGGATTTAAGCAATGTTTGTAAATATCTGAGGGCTGGGGGTCAAGAGGGAGGGGACAGACTCTGCTCAGTTGTGCCCTGGGATAAGACAAGGGGCAGTGGATGGAAACTCCAGCACAGGGAGTTCCACCTCAGCATGAGGAAGAGTTTCTTTAGTGTAAGGGTCCCAGAGCCCTGGAGCAGGCTGCCCAGAGAGGTTGTGGAGTCTCCCTCTCTGGAGAATTCGCAACCCTGTCTGGATGTGTTCCTGTGTGACCTGAGCTGGATTCTCTGGTTCTGCTCTGGCAGGGGGGTTGGACTGGATGATCTCTGGAGCTCCCTTCCAAAACCTAACATCCTGTGAGCCTGTGACCTAAAATTGTTGGCATATTCATATTTCTTCTCAAGATAGACTCCAAAGAGTGTTTCATTAAAAAAAACAAACCCAAAAAAGAATACAAAATGCAGAGTACAAACTGGAGCTGCTGTAGAGGCTGGTTCATGTGATGGGCTCTGTGTGCACATCTTCCCTGGGTAAGGTTGATGATGCCCATAAGACACATGCAACACATGATGGGAGATGTAGTCCAGCCCTGCAGATCCCCTTTGGATGGTTAAGTGCATCATAGAGTCAGAGAGATTGTTTGGTTGGAAAAGACCCCTGAGGTCATTGAGTCCAACCAGTAACTCACCACCATCATGCCCACTAAACCATGCCCCAGGTGACACACCCACAGCTTTCTTGTACACCTCCAGGGATGGTGACTCCACCACCACCTCCCTGGGCAGCCTGTTCCCATGCCTGACCACTCTTGCAGGAAAGAATTTGTTCCTAATCTCCAACCTGACCCTCCCTTAGTGCAATCCCAGGATATTTCCTCCTCTCCCATTGCTTGATATGAATTAAGAGGTTGACCCCCACCTCACTCCAACCTCCTTTCAGGGATTTGTAGGGAACAATGAGGTCCCCCTACAGCCTCCTCCTCCAGTCTGAACAACCCCAACTCCCCTCAGCTCCTCCTCCCCAGCCCTGTTCTCCAGACCCTTCCCCCGCTTTATAGCCCTCCAGGTCAGGTTGGTTGGGGCTCTGAGCAACCTCTTCTAGTTGCAGATGTTCCTCCTGACTGCAGGGGATTTGGACTGGATGACCTTTAAATGTCCCTTCCAACCCAACCCATTCTACAATTCTATATATACATGAACATATGAAACAATTTATAGTTGAAGATGTCTCTGCTTAGTGAAGGGGAGGGGGGTTGGAGTGGTTGACCTTGAAAGTTGCCTTCCAACTGAACCCATTCCATGATTCCCCTTCACATTGTGATGAGCTCTCTATGACAACTAGAAGGATGTTTGCCCTCAGCTGGATTCTCTGGTGCTGCTCTGGCAGGGGGGGTTGGAATGGATGATCTCTGGAGGTCCCTTCCAACTGAATCTATTCTGTGATTCCACCTTCACATTGTGATGAGTTCTCTTTGGCAACCAGAAGGTTGTTTGCCCTCAGCTGGATTCTCTGGTTCTGCTCTGGCAGGGGGGGTTGGAATGGATGATCTCTGGAGGTCCCTTCCAACTGAATCTATTCTGTGATTCCACCTTCACATTGTGATGAGTTCTCTTTGGCAACCAGAAGGTTGTTTGCCCTCAGCTGGATTCTCTGGT
>WBNM01039681.1:22932-40394 GCA_013399055.1 Ramphastos sulfuratus
CACAGAATCAGAGAATCATAGAACCACAGAATCAGTGAACCACGGAATCAGAGAAATATAGAATCATGGAGCCATAGAGTCACAGAAACATAGAACCAGAGAAACATAGAATCACAGAATGGGCTGGGTTGGAAGGGAGCTCCAAAGCTCACCCAGTCCAAGCCCCTCTGCACTCAGCAGGGACATCCTCAGCTAGATCAGGTTGCCCACAGCCCTGTCCAGCCTCACCTTCAATATCTCCAGGGATGGGGCCTCAACCACCTCCCCAAGCAACCTATTGCAGTGTTCCAGCACCCTCCTGGTGCAGAACTTGTTCCTCACATCCAATCTCAAGCTGCTCTGCTCCACTTTGAAGCCATTGCCCTCGTCCTGTCCCTGCAGCCCTTTGCAAACAGTCTCTCTGCAGTCTTCTTGGAGCCCACTTCAGCTCCTGGCAGGCTGCTATGAGGTCTCCCTGGAGCCTTCTCCAGGCTGCACAGCCCCAGTTCCCTCAGCCTGTCCTCCTAGCAGAGCTGCACCAACCCCCTGGTCATTTTCATGGCCCTCTTCTGGACTTGCTCACTCAGGTCCATGTCCTGAGCCCATCTTGAGGGCTCCAGACCAGGATGCAGTAGATTTGTTGCTCTAGGAGACCTTGGGCTCATCACCTGTCTCTGAATTAGAAAGCACTAAGTTAAGAAGACATCATAGATCCAGTCAGCCAATGCAATGATTCCATGGCATCAGAACTGGTTTGTTGGCAAAGCCCTCTAAGACCATTGAGCCCAACCATCAACCAAACACCACCAAGGCCATTAAACCACGTCCACAAGTGCCATGGCCACACATTTCTTGAGCACCTCCAGGGATGGTGATTTCACCACCTCCCTGGGCAGCCTGTACCAATCCCTAACCACTCTTGCAAGAAGGAAATCATGGAGTTACCAAGTGCCCTCCCAGCATATTCTGTAAGATTTCCTTCCAAGCTTGTCCTGTTGGACCGCAAAGAACTTGGGGCTGGGAACTTCCCCTCATTTTCTTCTCCTCACTGCTCTGCCTGTCCCTCCCTTATCCTGAGGTATTACTGTAATAGATGTGATTAATGGGAATTATCCTCCCACCAGCAAGATTAATGCACTGCAGCTGAATTTTGCATGACTGTTTTTCCCCGCAGCACTCCTGCTGCATCCTCACAACTCAGCTTTGCTGTGTGCCAGCAGCTGTGCACAGCTGAAAGGCTGAGGGGCAGGAGGGAATTCTCCCAGCAGAGAAAGTCAGGGGTGAAATAGGAGTGACACAGGAGACCTGGACAGGCTGGAGGGGAAGGGAGCCTTGTGAAGTTCACAGGCTCACAGGATGTTGGGGATTGGAAGGGAGCTCCAGAGATCATCCAGTTCAACCCCCCTGCCAGAGCAGGACCAGGGAATCCAGCTCAGGTCACACAGGAACACATCCAGACAGGGCTGGAAAGGCTCCAGAGAAGAAGACTCCACAACCTCTCTGGGCAGCCTGCTCCAGGGCTCTGGGACCCTTATACTAAAGAAGTTCTTCCTCATGCTGAGCTGGAACTTCCTGTGCTGGAGTTTCCATCCATTGCCTCTTCTCCTGTCCCAGGGCACAAGTGAGCAGAGTCTGTCCCCTCCCTCTTGACCCCCAGCCCTCAGATATTTACAAACATTGCTTAGATCCCCTCTAAATCTTCCTTCAGCAGCCCAAACAACCCCAGGTCCCTCAGCCTCTCCTCACAGGGCACTGCTCCAGCCCCTTCAGCATCTTCATAGCCCTCCCTTGGTCTCTCTCCAGCAGATCCCTGTCCCTGCTGACCTGGGGAGCCCAGAACTGGATGCAATACTACAGGTAAGGTCTCAGCAGGGCAGAGTAGAGGGGGAGGAGAACCTCCCTGGATCTGCTGCCCACACTCCTCTTAATGCCCCCCAGGACATTGTTGTGTTCCCTCTCTACTCTTGTGAGGCCACATCTGGAGTACTGGGTCCAGCTCAGGGGGGACAAGCACAAATCCAGGCTGGGTGGGGAATGGCTGGGAGCAGCCCTGAGGAAAAGGACCTGGGGGTCTGGGGTGATGAAAAGCTCAACATGAGCCTGCAGTGTGAGTGCAGCCCAGACAGAAACCCTGTGCTGGGTTGCAGCAAGAGCAGTGTGGGCAGCAGGGCAAGGGAGGGGATTCTGCCCCTTTGCTCTGCTCTCCTCAGACCCCACCTGGAGTCCTGTGTGCAGTTCTGGAGCCCCCAGCACAGGAAGGACATGGAACTGTTGGAGCGGGTCCAGAGGAGGCCACAAAGATGCTGAGAGGGCTGCAGCAGCTCTGCTGTGAGGACAGGCTGAGAGAGTTTGGACTCTGCAGCCTGGAGAAGAGAAGGCTTCCAGGAGACCTTGGAGTGGCATTCCAAGATCTGAAGGGGGCTACAGGAGTGCTGGGGAGGGACTATTGACAAGGTCTTGTAATGACAGGACAAGGGGCAATGGGTTTAAACTGGCAGAGGGGAGATTTAGACTGGATGTTAGGAGGAAGTTGTTTGCAGTGAGGGTGGTGAGACACTGGCACAGGTTGCCCAGGGAGGTTGTGGCTGCTCCCTCCCTGGAGGTGTTCAAGGCCAGGTTGGACGAGGCCTTGAGTAAGCTGTGCTAGTGGGAGGTGTCCCTGCCTATGGCAGGGGGTTGGAACTGGCTGAGCTTTGAGGTCCCTTCCAACCTTAACATTCTATGATTCTGTGATATTTTGGATCTAGCTGGGGTTTGTAGTTCCATCTCCATGCTGTTTAGCTCTGAGCCAAAGGTCACCAATGAGGCTCATGCTGTGAGTCCTCATCTCCTGCACTGTATGCAAGCTAAAGGCAAGTCCATTCCTTCCTCTCCTGATTCAAACCTCAGACAATAGCATCTCAGTCAGCTTAGCTTTCTCCATCCCCTAAAATCTTGTTTGGCTTGTCTTGCACCAAAGCACCCCCAAGGGCTGTACCTCCCAGCCCATCTCTGCTCCATTACCTCAACATGGAAAAGCCATTTCAGGACAGAGATTTCATTATACATCATTGATGGGGGATTCATTATTAAAGCAGGTTCATGAAAAAATGAAAACCATTTTGCACAGAGAAGGAGTTCTGACAGTAACCTAGATCTGTCACAAAGCCTGATGGCCACCAAGCAGGAAAACCTGCCCCTTGCCAGAGCTAAGATGGTTAAGCCATGAAAGATGCATGAAGGTAGGAGAAGAAATGAAGTGACTGGAGTGGCAGAGTGGGAGATAAACACATCAAGGTAAAGGAAACAACAGAGGAAAGACAATGGAGGAAAGGGAGGGTGAAGAGAGGTTAAATAATTCAGGGCAGGGTGTTTAAGTGCCTTGAAGAAACAAGGGACTATATAAGTCATCTAGGAATCATTGAGGGGGGAAATAAACCCCCAAGCAACGAAGCTGCAGGCTGTGCAGAGAATTAAAAAGTGCTGTTGGGTTGCCTGGGTGGTTTGGGCAGGCCTTGGCTGGTGTAGCTCAGCAAGGAGTCACAGAATCATGCAGTGCTAGGACTGCTGTGGTTGGAAAACACCTCTCAGATCACCAACTCCAACTCAAGCCCCAAACCACCGTGATAGGTTCTGGTGTATTTAGGTCTCAGAACCAGCACATCTTATAGGCTCAATTGGAACAGTGAGTCCAATCATCCACCTAACACCACCACAGCCATCAAACCATGTCCCCAAGTGCTATGGCCACAGGTTTCTTCACCAGCTCCAGGGATGGGGACTCCCCCACCTCCCTGGGCAGCCTGTGCCAATCCCTGACCACTCTTGAAGCAAACAATTTTTTTTCCTAGCAACCAATCTAAAGCTCCCCTGGCACAATTTCAGGTCATTTTCTCCTGTTCTATCACCTAATACCAAGGAGTAGAGACCAACTCCCACCTCACTCCAATCTCCTTTCAGGGAGCTGCAGAGAGCAATGAGCTCTGCCCTCAGCCTCCTCTTCTCCAAACACCCCCATCTCCCTCAGCTGCTCCTCCCCAGCCCTGTTCTCCAGACCCTTTGTTGTCCTTTTCTGGACCCACTCCAGCACCTCAATGTCCTTTTTGGAGTGAGGGGCCCAAAACTGAACCCAGGTCTCCTGGTGTGGCCTCACCAGTGCTGAGTACAGGGGCATGATTGCTTCCCTATTCCTGCTGGCCATGCTATTGCTGATTACAGGAGGAGTCAATCTAGCCAAGGATATTTACATCCTCCTGAGGACATCATGCAGAAGAACTACTTCAAGAGATGCAGTTTCACCAGTTTTGGCCACTTTAAACCATGGATGCTTTTGGCTTCACATCCTAATTGAATCCTACCCTCAGTTCCACCCTGGTCCTCCATGGATTTGTCTGAGAGCTCTCCCCAGCCACTGAGTTCCTTGAGTCACTGCTTGATTAAATGGAAATAACCCTTCAGATAAGGAGTTTTGCAGCATTAATCCCTGCTAATACTGCCAAGTGCCAGTGATGGGCAAAGCATCTCTTATGAACTCTGCATCTCATCAGCCCTGAGCATGCCCTTGCCTGGAAAATCAGCAGAAGCTCTCAGGTCTGTGAGGTTTGGGACTTAAAAAGAGTGAAATTCAGTCTGAAACACACTCTTGAATGTTTTCCTCTTCCCATACTGCTGCTCCCTCACCTGAGAGGTTAACCCTTCCCTTGGGCCAGGTTTATTACCCAGCTGCTGGAGGAGGGGAACGGAGAAATTTCCCTCCTGCCTCTATCTGCCTCCCAGTGCATCTCATTTCTAATCTGGAGATGTTCCTTTTTCTTGCTTTCTCCAGCAAGGAACCACAAGGTTGGAAGGGATTTCTGGAGATCATCTGGTCCTACTCTCCTGCTAAAGCAGGTTCCACCTAGAGCAGGTTCCACAGGATCACATCCCTGTGGGTTTTCAGACAGACATTCTAAAGGCAGTGGAGGTGTTAGGTTGGCTCAATGCTCTTGGAGGTCTTCTCCAACTGCAACAGCTCCAAGTTTTTTTTTATTTCCTCAGGATCACAACTACTGATTCAACTTGAACTGAAGCTGTTGGCCCAGACCCTTGCAGTGTCCTAGGAGGGGGGCTCATTAAGGAGCTAATTGCACAACAGGTGTAAGCAGTTATGAAGCACAACCAAAATCATCTTAGTTTTCAGACATGAGAGGAAAAGCTGTGGGCCAGATCCTGGTGTAAACCAGCACCATTAGAGGATGCTGGAAATGGGTAGATTCAGACTGGATGTGAGGAAGAAGTTCTTCACCATGAGGGTGCTGAGACCCTGGAATGGGTTGCCCAAGGAGGTGGTGGAAGCCTCATGCTTGGAGGTGTTTAAGGCCAGGCTGGATGAGGCTCTGGACAGCCTGATCTAGTGTGAGGTGTCCCTGCCCATGGCAGGGGGGTTGGAGCTGGATGGTCCTTGTGGTCCCTTCCACCCTGACTGATTCTAGGATTCTATGATTGCTTTGAACCTTGGCTTTGGAGGAATGCAGATGAATTAGCACAGCAGAGGATCTTGGAATCTCAAATGTAGGCTCTAAAGAATGAAGCTTGTTTCTTCCAGACTGCTGGAGAGAGTTCATTGAGAGGGGGAGGCTATGAGGATGATGAAGGGACTGGAGCAGCTTTCTTATGAGGAAAGACTGAGAGTGCTGGGGCTGTCTAGTCTGGAGAAGAGAAGGCTGAGAGGGACAATCCATGTCTACAAATATCTTCAGGGTGGCTGTCAGGAGGATGGAGCCAGGCACTTTTCAGTGACACCCAGAGACAGGATGAGGGGCAATGGGCACAAACTCAATCACAGACATTCCATCTCACCATGAGAGAGAAGTTTTTTTACTGTGAGGATGCTGGAGCCCTGGAGCAGGCTGTCCAGGGGGGTTGTGGAGTATCCTTCTCTAGAAATCCTCAAAACCCACCTGGATGCATTCCTGTGTGACCTGCCCTAAGTGGTCCTGCTCTGCAAAAGGGTTGGACTTGATGCTCTCTGGTGGTCCCTTCCAACCTCTACCATGCTATGATTGAGCAAGGCCAAACTCAGAGAGACTGAGAGAGCTGAGACTTGGAGCTTGGGGAGGAGGAGACTGAGGAGAGACCTCATCAATGTTGCTAAAGATGTGCAGGGTGAGTGCCCAGAGGCTGCAGCCAGGCTCTGCTGGGTGATGCCCAATGCCAGGCCAAGGGGCACTGGGTGGAAGCTGAGGCATAGCAGGTTCCATGTGAACCTGAGGAGGATTTTTTTTTCCCTGTGAGGGTGCCAGAAGTCTGGAACAGGCTGCCCAGGGGTGTTGTGGAGTCTCCCTCTCTGGAGATACTGCAGACCTGCCTGGATGTGTTCCTGTGTGATCTGCTCTAGGTGATCCTGCTGTGGCAGGGGGGTTGGACTGGATGAGCTTTGGAGATCCCTCCCAGCTCCTCACATTCTGTGCTTCTGTGGTCTGCAGGGTGGCTGTCAGGAGGATACAGCCAGACTCTTCCCAGTGATACCCAGTGATGGGGTGAGGGGCAATGAATGGCAACTGAGCCACAGGAAATTCCAGCTGTGAGGGTGGCAGAGCACTGGAGCAGGCTGCACAGAGAGGCTGCAGAGTTTCCTTCTCTGGAGAGCTTCAAAACTCTGCCTGTCTGTGTTCATTCATTCTCTGATCCCAGTGATCAAGACCAATGGAATAACATAGCCATGGATCCAGGCTTGGCAGCTGGAGCCCATCCCTCAGGAGTCCTCGTTCAAAGACCTACCAAATCCCCAACTATTTAAACATTTTATCTCCAGTGCCCAGAGTTCACAAGCTATTAAAAATAATTAAATTATAGCTGATATTGGATTAATTTTTTGTGTGTGTGTTTTCATCCTTTATTCTCCAATCATTTCTTGAAGCTTTTCTCTGTAATCTCATTTCTTTAAGCCAAGGGGAAGCAGAGATATTTACCAAACCAATTGAGTCCAGCAGCTGCCAAAAAAAAATAAATTAAATAAATATATATATATAAATGGTGCTTTAAAATAATTTCCTAAATTGCCCTAGGAGAAAAACTTCAAAGAATTTATTTTATATAATTTTTTTTTTTTTTGCACAAAAATAAACATGAAAGGAACTCTTTTAATTTTTGCCTGGTTCCTCAGTATCTCTAAATCTCCACAGAAGTCATTAAGCAAAGCAGCTCAAGAAAACATAATTGATTTTTTTTTTTCCTCTGTGTAGCTCATCTCTGATTAATGACTCCTTGTTGACATTTCCTCAGGAAGAACAAGGGATATTTATTTATGAAACCACACACTCCCAGCTCCCACAACAGCAGGTTTCAGGATGAAGGATGAAGGTATTGCAACAGTGATAGTCATCATTACCCAGCAGTGACAGCATCAGGGCAGAGGAACTCAATGTCAAAGGTTAGACTTGGGCTGGTCACCAGTCAAGGGTCAGGTGCTCTTTATGAACCCTTCTGCACCCAGGTGGGGTTGGAAAGGCTCCAGAGAAGGAGACTCCACAACCTCTCTGGGCAGCCTGCTCCAGGGCTCTGCCACCCTCACACCAAACAAGTTTCTCCTCCTGAGCAGCTGAAACCTTCTCTGTGCCAGTTTCATCCATTGCTGCTTGGCTTGTTGCTGGGCACCCCCCAAAAGAGCTTGGCCCCCTCCACTTGACACCCACCCCTCAGCTAGGGACACACATTGCTCAGATCTCCTCTCAGCCTTCTCTGCTCCACACTAAACAGCCCCAGGGCTCTCAGGTTCTCTCCACAGGGCAGATGCTCAAGTCCCCCACTGCCCCTCCTGGCTCTCTGCTGGACTCTCTCCAGCAGGTCCCTGTCTCTCCTACACTGGGGAGCCCCAAACTGGACACAGTATTGCAGCTGTGGTCTCAGCAGGGCAGAGCAGAGGGGGATCAGAACCTCCCTAGCCCTGCTGGCCACACTTCTCTTGCTGCCCCCCAGGCTGCCATTGGCTCTCTTGGCCACAAGTTCTTAGACTGGTAGAGGAGGAGAAGAACCTCCCTGTTTGCAGGTGCTTCTGAGATGCCAGGCAACAGAACGAGGCTGATCTCTTTGGAGAAACCATCCTGACACATCTAATCATGCCAAGCAAACAGAGGATGAAGGGGGGAGGGGAACCAGCTGGTGCTATCTTCAGTGCTTCCAAGGAGCTTCTAAGAAGTGCATTTGGAAATGGCAGCAGTTCAAGCAGGCAACAGCTCTACTTGTGCCACAGATGAGAGTTCCAGTTGGAAACATGAAACTGTACTAATAATGCCCCAAACCACAAGAAATAGAACAGTGGAATCATTAAGGATGGAAAACACCTTTAAGATCATCAGGTCAAACCATCAACCCAACACCACCCTGGCCATCAAACCATGCCCCAAAGTGCCAGGTCCCCACCTCCAGAAATGGTGACTCCACCACCTCCTTGGGCAGCCTGTTCCAATGCCTGACCACTCTTGCAGGAAAGAAATGGTTCCTAATACTGAACCTGAACCTCACTTGGCACAAATTGAGGCCATTTCCTCTCATCCTAAATGTTCCTCCCCCTTCCTTTCCCATGGAAAAAGGTAATTTTGCAGCAAAGATTTTTTTTTTCCAAAGATGTGGGTTGTGCAGAGAGGAGGGATAGGCTGGCAAGAAAAGTAAAATGAAAATGGAGGAGGACTGAGGTGTCCTGGTGGATGAAGAGCTGGATAAGAGTCCACAAAGTGTACTTGCAGCCCAGAGCCAGCCCTGTCCTGGGCTGATCCCCAGCAGGGTGGGCAGCAGGGGCAGGGAGGGGATTCTGCCCCTCTGCTGTGCTCTGCTGAGACCTCCCCTGCAGGGCTGGGGCAGCTCTGGAGTGCTCAGCACAGCACAGGCAGGGAGCTGCTGGAGCAGGGCCAGAGGAGGTCACAGCCATGCTGGGAGGGCTGGAAGGGCTCTGCTGGGAGGCCAGACTGGGAGAGCTGGGGGTGTGCAGCCTGGAGAAGGCTCTGAGGAGATCTTAGCTTGGCCTTTTAGAACTTAAAGGGAGCTTGTATGAAGATGGGGACAGATTTTTAACCCAAGATAGTCCCAGGATAAGGGCCAGTGGTTTGAAACTATAACAGGGTAGGTCTAGGTTGGAACTAAGGAAGAGATCTTTTTGTTGAGGATGGAGAGACACAGTAAGAGGTTGCCTTGAGAAGTCATCAGTACTGCATCCACCTCGGGACTTCTCAGTACAGCAAGGACATGGACCTGATAGAGAAGGTCCAGAAGAGGGCCACAAAAATAATCTGGGGATTGGAGCAGCTCTGCTAGGAGGACAGGCTGAGGGAGCTGGGGTGTACAGCCTGGAGAGGAGAAGGCTCCAGGGAGACCTAATAGCAGCCTGCCAGGAGCTGAAGGGGGCTGCAAGAAGGCTGCAGAGAGACTGTTTGCAAAGGCCTACAGGGACAGGACAAGGGCAGTGGCTTCAAAGTAGAGCAGAGCAGCTTGAGATTGGATGTGAGGAACAAGTTCTGCACCAGGAGGGTGCTGGAACACTGCAACAGGGAGGTGGTTGTGGCCTCATCCCTGGAGATGTTCCAGGTGAAGCTGGACAGGGCTGTGGGCAACCTGATCTAGTTGAGGATGTCCCTGCTGAGTGCAGAGAGGCTCAGACTGGGTGAGCTTTGGAGCTCCCTTCCAACCCAGCCCATTCTGTGACTCTATGATGTTACATCTCCCGAGGTTCCTTGCCAGTATACAAGAGCCAGGGGCAGCATCCCTGTGGTCAGCTGCTGTCAGTTGTAGATCCACACTGCTGCCCAGATTGAGCAGGTCAGAAGAGCCATCCCTGTGTTCCCATGCTAGTGCAGGGCTCCATCCTTTCCTCTCCCTCGTGCTGGTCTTGCTGCCCTCCTTCCCAGCACCTTGTCAGGAGTTGAAACTTCACAACCTCATTCCCCCCAACTCAGAAGACTGTCTTGGAAAAATGAGTGCTGTGGAGGCTTTCTTTGTCTTCATTAAGGGACAAAAAATGACAGGTTTGACATTTTTGGCTTAAAATATCAACTGGCTCACTTGATAGCAACTTGGGTTCTTTGCCAAAATCTTCTCTGATTCCAGTCCCTGAGGTGGTAGCAGATTTCTGGAAGTGCTGGTACAGCCTGAACCCACCTGTGGCACTCTCAGCACTTCCAACATCAAATCAAACCAGAAATGCAGAACCAGAGAATCGCAGAAGCGTTGAGATTGGAAGAGACCTTTGGAGCTTATCAAATCCAACAACTCACCTAGAGCTCACAGTCTCACCCAGATGGTCCCTTCCTCTGGCTTCTCTGCAGCTCCTGCTCCAGTGCCAGGGTAACATTTATTGTGACAGCTCCTGCAGGGATCACAGAATTGTCAGGGTTGAAGGGACCTCAAGGATCATCCAGCTCCAAACCCCCTGCCATGGGCTGGGACACCTCACACTAGAGCATTTTGCTCACAGCCTGGCCTTAAAAGCATCAAAAGATGAGGCTTCCACCACCTCCCTGGGCAACCTGTGCCAGTCTCTCACCACCCTCATGCTGAAGAACTTCTTCCTAACTCCAATCTGAATCTCCCCACTTCTAGTTTTCTCCATTCCCTCCACTCCTGTCACTCCCTGACACCCTACAAAGTCCCTCCCCAGCTTTCTTGTAGCCCCCTGCAGACACTGCAAGGCCACAAGAAGGTCTCCTCAGAGCCTTCTCCTCTCCAGACTGCACAGCCCCAACTCTCTCAGCCTGTCCTCACAGCAGAGCAGCTCCAGCCCTCTGCTCATCCTCGTGGCCCTTCTCTGGACACCTTCCAGCACCTCCAGATCTCTCCTGTCCCAGAGGCTCCAGAACTGGCCACAGAGCTGCAGGTGGGGTCTCAGCAGAGTGCAGCAGAGGGGCAGAATCCCCTCCCTGGCCCTGCTGCCCACACTGCTCTTGCTGCAGCCCAGGCTCTGGTTGCTCTCTGGGCTGCCAGTGCACACTACTGGCTCAGGCTGAGCTTCTCAGCCACCAGCACCCTCAAGTCCTCTTCTTCAGGAAGATTCTGGATGCCTCATCCCTGGAAGTGTCCAAAGTCATATTAAGTGAGAGGATTTTGATCAACCTGGCCTAGTGAGAGGTGTCCTTACCCATGGGAGTGGGATTTGGACTGGGTGATGTTTAAGGCCCCTTCCAATCAGAGTCACTGTGCCAGTTTCTGATCCTGTTTCTCACACATGAATTCATTTTTTCCCTCCCTAACTCTGAAGGAGCACCCATGCCATAAATCTGGTGCAAAGGAGGATTTGAAGGCTGGAAGCTCCTCATTTCCATCCCTCACCCTGCCATGCAATTTTGTCCCTCACCTTGGATGCATTCTTTGGTCTTTCTTGCTTTGGTAGTGCTACATCCAGAGCAGACAGAACTCCTTTTCTTTCCCTCCCCCACTCCCTCTCTCTGTTGTGAGGTGTTGTTATGAGGATTACTCAGTGTTTAAGACTGATAATCATTCAGTTATTCACGAGGAAACTGCAGCATCAGGCTGCTTGGAGTCTGCAACAGGATCTGATTGAAAAAGGGTGACAAAAGCCTTTTGCATGCAGCTGCAGCTCTCAGCCAGTGTCACCAGCCCCCAACAGACTGCTGACAAGCAGCTCTGGTTTACCCCCCCTTTATTTCCCTCCATGAGTGATGGAACCATAGAATACAGAATCATAGAATGGTAGGGCTGGAAGGGACCTCAAGGATCATCTAGTTCCAAACCCCTGCCATAGGCAGGGACACCTCCCACTAGAACAGGTCACTCAAGGCCTTGTCCAACCTGGCCTTGAGCACCTCCAGGGAGGGAGCAGCCACAACCTCCCTGGGCAATATCTCAGGCTGGAAGGGACCTGTAAGGACCATCCAGTCCAACTGACACACATGGATCATATACCTGCTCCCCAAGTGATACAGGTTCCCGTGGCAGAGGTTGTGGAGCCCTTTGAGGTCCCTTTCCAACCCCTAACATTCTGTGAAAGGCTGATTTAGATTGAAGGGATCCTGCAGGAAGGCTGCAGAGGCACTTGTCCTAAGGGTGTCTAAAGACAGGCCAAGGGGGAATGGTTTGGAGCTGGGGCAGAGCAGGGTTAGAGTGGAGATTAGGGAGGAGTTCTTCAGTGTGAGGGTGATGAGACTCTGGCACAGGCTGCCCAGAGAGGCTGTGGCTGCCTCCTGCCTGGAGGTGTTCAAGGCCACCTTGGATGAGGTCTTGAGCAGCTGAGTCTAGTTGAGAGGTGTCCTGCCTATGGCAGTGGGGTTGGAGTAGATGATCTGTAAGGTGAAGGGAGGTTCTCCTCCCCCTCTGCCCTGCTGAGACCTCAGCTGCAATGTTGTATCCAGTTCTGGGCTCCCCAGGTCAGCAGGGACAGGGATCTGCTGGAGAGAGTCCAAGGGAGGGCTGAGAAGATGCTGAAGAGGCTGAAGCAGTGCCCTGTGAGGACAGGCTGAGGGACCTGGAGCTGTTTGGGCTGCTGAAGAGAAGACTTAGAGGGGATCTAAGCAATGTTTATAAATATCTGAGGGCTGGGGGTCAAGAGGGAGGGGACAGACTCTGCTCACTTGTGCCCTGGGATAGGACAAGAGGCAATGAATGGAAACTCCATCACAGGGAGTTCCACCTCAGCATGAGGAAGAACTTTAGTGTAAGGGTCCCAGAGCTCTGGCACAGGTTGCTCAGAGAGGTTGTGGAGTCTCCTTCTCTGGAGTCTTTCCAACCCTGTCTGGATGTGTTCCTGTGTGACCTGAGCTGGATTCTCTGCTCCTGCTCTGGCAGGGGGTTTGGACTGAATGATCTCTGGAGTCCCCTTCCAACCCCTACCATCTGTGATCCTGTCATCCTTCCAGCCTCAGCCACTCTGTGACCCATTACATCTAATCCAGACCTCCCCTCTTCCCGTTACAGTTCTTTGCCCCATGTCCTATCACTAGGGCAATATTTGCAGCACTAACTGTGAAAGAGCTCAGAAAATCACAGGTCCATCAGACTGCTGAGGTGGGCAAGGACCTCTGGTGATGAGCCAGATCCCAATCCTTACTCACTGCAAAGCCAGATGGAGAAGTTTGATCAGGTCAGTTTCTGGTTGGGTTTCAAATGTGTCTAAGGGTGGACACTCCAGAACCCCTCTGAGCAGTGTTGGAAGCACAGATAAAGGTTTGGGTTATTTTCCTTTACATTTAAATGGAAATTGGAGCTTTCCACTTGGTGCCCATTTTCTCTTGGCACCTCCAACAAGAGAGCTGCTTAGTCAAAGACATAGAACCCTGCACACTCCAGAACCCCTCTGAGCAGTGTTGGAAGCACAGGTAAAGGTTTGGGGTTTATTTTACATTTAAATGGAAATTGGAGCTTTCCACTGGTGCCCATTTTCTCTTGGCACCTCCAGCAGGAGAGCTGCTTAGTCAAAGACACAGAACCCTGCACACTCCAAAACCTCTTTGAGCAGTGTTTCAGTGTTTGAAGCACAGGCAAAGGTTTGGGGTTTATTTTACATTTAAATGGAAATTGGAGCTTTCCACTTGGTGCCCATTTTCTCTTGGCACCTGCTTAGTCAAAGACACAGAACCTTGGATCCTAGAGTGACTTGGATTTGAAGGGACCTTTAGAGGTTATCTTCAGCTACATCAGTTTGCTCAGAGCCTCATCCAACCTGCCAAGGAATGCTGGCAGGAATGGGACATCTGCCATCTCTCTGTGCAACCTGGGCCAGTGTCTTGCCAATCTCATTGAGAAAAATGTCTTCCTTCTCTCTAGCCTGAATCTCCCTCTTTTTGTTTCAGGCTATCACCCTTTGTCCTGTCCCAGCAAGCCAAGCCAAAACAAAATGTGTCCTCAGCTTTCCTAAGGGTTAATTACTGCAAGGCCACCAGAAGGTCTCTCTGGAACTTTCTCTTCTCCAGACTGAACATCTCCAACTCTCTCAGTCTGTTCTCACAGCAGAGGGTTTCCAGCCCTCCCATCATTGCTATGACCTTCTCTGGTCACATTCCAACAGGTCACAGGATCACAGAAGGTTAGGGGCTGGAAGGGACCTCCAAAGCTCTGCCAGGCCAACCTCCCCTGGCAGAGCAGGAGCACCCAGAGCAGATCACACAGGAACACATCCAGGCAGCTTTTCAGTATCTCCACAGAGGGAGACTCCCCAACCCCCCTGGGCAGCCTGTTCCAGTCTTCTGGCACCCTCACAGGGGAAAAATTCCTCCTCATGTTTCCATGGAATTTCCTATGCCTCAACATCCACCCAGTGCCCCTTGGCCTGGCATTGGGCATCACTGAGCAGAGCCTGGTTGTGGAGCCTGACTCCACAACCCTCCCTGGGCAGCCTGTTCCAGTGTTTTGTCCAGTCCACACCTGTCCTGTGCTGAGGACTCCAGAGCTGGCCCCAGCACTGCAGCAGAGCACAGCAGAGGGGCAGAATCCCCTCCCTGCCCCTGCTGCCCATGCTGCTGGTGGTGCAAACCAACAGGAGATCAGCTTCTGGGCTGTCCACCCAGGCCTAGAGATGGGTCTAGCCCTGCTGCAAGCAGGTGCTGGCTGATGATTTTCAGACATGCTTTGTGCCATGAGCCTTTTGTAGAGTTTGAGCACTCCCATCCACCCTTTCCACAGGAAAAGAGGTCTCCAGGTGACACCTCAGGAAAGAGAGAGGAACAAGGCAGAGATGGACTGTGCAATGCCTGAGCAAAATTAAAGAGTGGAGCAAGAAGCAGCAGCAACCCAACCCGTCTGTGGAGCAGAACAAACTGCTCTGCCTTCTGGCTACTGCTGCTGGAGCCAGCCAGGGGTTTCTCTGGCTGTGCTGGTTGGAGATGGAGGGTTTGCTGATGCACAGCAGGCAAGTGGTTCACTGCTGACAGAGCCTGGCTCTGAAATCTTATCATAGAATCATAGAATGGTTTAGGTTGGAAGGGACCTCAAAGATCATTTAATTCCAACCCCCTGCCATAGGCAGGGACACCTCCCACTAGAACAGGTCACTCAAGGCCTCATCCAACCTGGTCCTGAATACCTCCAGGGAGGTTGGGGAGCACAGAATCACAGAATGTGATATTTGATCCTCCCTCCCTGGGCAACCTGTGCCAGTGTCTCATCACCCTCACTGCAAACAACTTCCTCCTAACATCCAGTTTCAATCTCCCCTCTGCCAGTTTAAACCCATTGCCCCTTGTCCTGTCATTACCAGACCTTGTCAACAGTCCCTCCATAGCCTTCCTGTAGCCCCCTTTAGATCTTGGAATGCCACTCCAAGGTCTCCTGGAAGCCTTCTCTTCTGCAGGCTGCAGAGCCCAAACTCTCTCAGCCTGTCCTTATAGTAGAGCTGCTGCAGCCCTCTGAGCATCTTTGTGGCCTCCTCTGGACTGGCTCCAACAGTTCCATCTCCTTCTTCTGTTGGGGGCTCCAGAAGTAAGTGCACACAGTACTCCAGGTGGGGTCTGAGGAGAGCAGAGCAAAGGGGCAGAATCCCCTCCCTTGCCCTACTGCCCATACTGCTCTTGATGCAGCCCAGCACTCAGTTGCTGTCTGGGCTGCACTCACTGCAGGCTCATAGAATCACAGAATCATAGTCATAGAACCACAGAATCACAGAATCATAGAATCAAGCAGGTTGGAAGAGACCTCCAAGCTCATCCAGCCCAACCTATCACCCAGCCCTAGCCAACCAACCAGACCATGGCACTAAGTGCCCCATCCAGGCTTTGCTTGAACACCTCCAGGGATGGGCACTCCACCACCTCCCTGGCAGCCCATTCCAATGCCAATCACTCTCTCTGTCAAGAACTTCCTCCTAACATCCAGCCTGGTACAACTTGAGACTGTGTCCCCTCAATCTGTTGCTGGTTGCCTTAGAGAAGAGACCAATCCCACCTGGCTACAACCTCCTTTCAGGAAGTCGTAGACATCCATGTGGTCACCCCTGAGCCTCCTCTTCTCCAGGCTATACAACATATTGAGCTTTTCATCATGCCAGACCCCCAGGTCCTGTTCCTCAGGGCTGCTCTCAGCCATTCCCCACCCAGCCTGGAGCTGTGCTCGGGATTGTGCCTACCCAGGTGCAGGACCTTACACTTGGCCTTGTCGAATGCCATGCGTTTGGCCTGGGCACACCTCTCCAGCCTGTCCAGCTCCCTCTGGATGGATCCCTGCAAGTTGACTGTGCCACACAGCTTGGTGCCATCTGCAAACTTGCTGAGGATGCTTCAGGATGTGCTCAGACTCCAGAGGTCACTTCCAACTCCTCCCATTCCGTGAATCTGTGGTGGATTTGCCATCCCTGGAGGTGTTGAAACCAGATGTGGGCATGGCACTTCAGGACAGGGTTTAGTGGGCATGGTGCTGTTGGGTTGAATTTTTTTCACCTTGATGACCTTAGAGATCTTTTCCAACCTTAAAGATTCTATGATTCAGTATTCTGCTTGCTGTGTTTCTGCTTGGCCAGTCAGCCTAGAGCTCCATTGCCCGTGCTGGTTTGCCACATGGATCATTACCTCTCTTCCTGGCTTCTCTGATTGCTTTTTCCATGCTAATTATCCTGCACAAAAGCCATTTCAGAGCAGTCAGTGAGATTGGTTGTGATGGGCAATTTCCCTGCTCCTGCCTTGAGGCACAGGAACCAACAGAAGGGATTGAAGATCCCAACAACAAACCTTGTCCTGTGCCCTGGGGAATGTCACTGCTCAGAGGGCTGCAGCAGCTCTGCTATGAGGACAGGCTGAGAGAGTTGGGGCTCTGCAGCCTGCAGAAGAGAAGGCTTCCAGGAGACCTTAAAGTAGCCTTCCAGTATCTGAAGGGGGCTACAGGAAGGCTGGGGAGGGACTATTGACAAGGTCTTGTAATGACGCTCACCACAATTTCCCCATCAGTGAAGTAATGGTTTGGTCATTCATTAGCAGCACAGCTGAAGTTCTGGAGAGCAACCAATGATTGTGGAGACCCAGCTAGGCTTGAAAAAATTAGAATCATAAAATCATAGAGTGGTAAGGTTGGAAGGGACCTCAAGGATCACCTAGTTCCAACCTCCTGCCATAAGCAGGGACACCTCCCACTAGTACAGGTCACTCAAGGCCTCCTCCAACCTGGCCTTGAACACCTCCAGGGAGGGAGCAGCCACAACCTCCCTGGGCAACCTGTGCCAGTGTCTCACCACCCTCACTGCAAACAACTTCCTCCTAACATCCAGTTTCAATCTCCCCTCTGCCAGTTTAAATCCACTGCCCCTTGTCCTGTCATTGCAAGACTTTGTAAATAGTCCCTCCCTACTTCTAACCTAATAGAAAATAATAGCATATAAAAATATTACAATATTACAATAGAATATGAAATATTACAGGACATGACACCTAGAGTTGTGCTGCCACTCAGAGAGACTTAGACAGGCTGGAGAGTTGAGCAGGGAGAAATTTAATGAAGGTCAACAAGGGCAAGTCATGCACCTGGGAAAGAACAAGCCCAGGGAGCAGTATAGGGGTATAGGAGCAGTATGGGGGTATAGGAGCAGTATAGGGGTATAGGAG
>WBNM01039682.1:0-13552 GCA_013399055.1 Ramphastos sulfuratus
TACCATTCTATGATAAGTCAAAAGAATGAACTCATGCTGAGCAGAGTGCTGAGCAGTACTCCCATACATTCTTCTTGTGTGCTTTTACAACGTTATTAATTTTGTATGAAAACCTGATTTTGTCCTGAATCCCAAGATACATTCACACATCTCATGTAGTGGTTGAGTTCTTAAAACTGGGGACATGAAGGCCACATGCTGGTTTCTAGCCAGGTGTGCAAACAAAAGTGACCATGAGGCATTTTAGCTCTAAAGCAAGAAAGCAATGTAAAGAATTCAGGTGGCATTCGGCTCACTTCACTTCAGACATAACTGATGTAAACAGCTATATCTTGTGATTTCAGGCTCCCTTTAGTGTCAGTAGAGAGGAATTGTCTCTTCTAAGGCATGATTCATATGACCTAGTTTAAATATCTTACATGGGTGTAATATTAATTGTGTCCTGAAAGTGCCAGTTTCTCTCCACTTAGCAGACAGACCTTAGGTGAGTAGCTGAGTGTAGGTCTCTCTCTCATAGACATTTCCATTTAGACAAATCAATCCCATCCTTCAAAGCAGCAAAGATGAGATTTTTAAATGGTGGTCAGGACAGTTGCACTCTCCCTCTCCCTCCTCCTCTCCCTCTCCCTCTCCCTCTTCCTCCCCCCTACTTTTCCCCCTTCCCCTAACCTTTTCCCTTCCCCTTTCTCTTTCCCTTTCCCTTCCCTTTTTTTCCTCCTTTCTCCCCCCTCATTTTCCTCTTTCCTTCCTCTTCTTTTTCCTCTTTCCTCGTAACAGAAGGAAAACATAAAAACATGGAGAGAAGAAGCAGGCTGTTGTTAAGGATCAGTCAAAATACACTGGAGATGGGGCAAGAACAAGACCTTACTGGACAATGAGTTCATCTGATTTGTTTTCCTCTGGTTGTATTTTTTTCCCCTTGGTTCTTCCTTCTAAATTACTTCATTAATATATAAAAAAAATAAGCAGTGGGTAATTGAACTGAGCTGTTTGCAGCATGTTTCTCTCCTGCCCAGCTGGTAGATCAGCCCATTAGTTGAATGATGTTCAACTGCTGTATTTTATTTTAGTTGCTTGCTTTAAAATTATGAGAGAACAAATTAAGGAGTGCACACTTAGGTCTGGTTCTTTTCTGAGAGCTGTGGAGCTTTGAAAGAGTAGGCAGATGCTGCAAAGTCATCAAAAAAGAGCTAGAGCAGACACATAGAGTATTTTAGGTGTCTTTGAGGCAGAGGGTCTTCATCTGAACTTAGTTTCTATTAGCCACTAAATCTAGAAAACTGAGAAATCAATTCAGGCCATCTTTGGCCAGCTCAACTGTGAGTTCAACCCACGGTTGTCCAGCTCAGCAGCTAAGTGCATCACCAGCCTCAAAAGTGACTCGAAGCTATGGAGTCATCTCAGGAGTTCACTTGACTAGAAAGGCAAGAAAACTGAATCATAGAATCATAGAATGGTAAGGTTGGAAGGGACCTCAAGGATCATCTAGTTCCAACCCCCTGCCATAGGCAGGGACACCTCCCACTAGCACAGGTCACTCAAGGCATCATCCAACCTGGCCTTNGAGTCCAAACCCCGTGCCAAGGCAGGACCCCCTGTATAGTTCTCACAATACAGTCATTAATGCATCTTAGGGGGGGATATCTTGTGAGTATTAATTAACAAACATTTGTACAGCACAACCACTGTAAATTCACCGTGACTGTGTAATATGTTGCAAAATTAATGAGTAATTTAAGTGTCGGGGACTGTTTAAGATAATTACCAACTTTTCAAGAGTTGTTAGGAGCTGAATACCAGGGGATTTGGGAAGATCTAATTACCATTAGCCATCTGACCCAAACAGCTGACTTGATTCTGAGGTTTGCTCCCAACTAGATTGAAATGTTGACATGATCTATTTAACAGATTGAAATGTTGACAGGATCTTTTTAACAGACTGACTTTCACAAAAGTTTCTACATAGAAAATGCAGTAACTTCTCAACCTAAATATGAACTCGGATTTAATGCAACCTGTAACTTCTGGCTATGGGTGTATTAAGCTAAGGGAGAATGCTTACTGCTTTCTGTTTCCAGGAGCATTCATATATTTCATACGGAAAACAGATTTCCTGACAGGCTAATAAATTATGAATGGATTGTCCCCCATCAGGATATAGACTCACACAGGATGATTAAACAAAGATTTTTTTTTTTTTTTTTTTTTTTTGTGGTCCATAGTTGGTGATATAGTAAGGAAGTTCTAATGGGAAAGGAATTATAAACAGGAAGAAAGAGAAAAGGTTGTGGCTGCTCCCTCCCTGGAGGGGTTCAAGACCAGGTTGGAGGAGGCCTTGAGTGACCTGCATTAGTGGGAGGTGTCCCTGCCTATGACAGGGGATCGGAGCTGGATGATCTTTGAGGCCCCTTCCAACCTTACCATTCTATGATTCTATAATCCACACAACCAATATTATTTTGTTGTTGTTATTGGGAAGAGAAAAAAAAAAAAGAGAGAAAGTAACTGCAATATTTTTTCCAAATTAATTACTACACAAACTTCTTAACCTTCAATGGACAAAGCCCCATGACACCCTTCTTGAAACTGGCTGGACAGAATACTCCCTTAACCCACCCCTACTCTCCCAAAACCACCAGCAGAAGCACCTCTTGTTTCTCCCTGCTAACTGTAAACAGTAATGAGTCACAGGGTTTCCCTGGTTTATTCTGGTCTTACTCATTTCCATTTCATTATGCTTATAGTACGTCTGCCATGCTCCTGTCCCTTCTTCACACATGTTTAATCTTTCCACTGCTGACATTTGATGCCAGTTCCTGGATTCATATCAAACTTATCTGTGGACCACTACTTCTCAACACAGCTCCTGGGTCTGATTCCTCCAGTGATACTTTCTCATTGAAATGCTGCTCTCCTTTTCTCTTGCAGTGCAAGAGTACCTGTCATGGTCTGAACAGTGGGCTTGTGGTGGTTCATTAGTGTGCAAAACACAGGCAACTCATGCCAAGGAGTTTTCATTCAATTGACAGTGAAACTCTTTGGCCACAACAAATAGAGAAAAGTGAGAGGAGAAAGGGGAAAAGTAAAGTGAAGAGAGGAAAGGGGAAGAGGTCCTATAGCAACTAAAAATGTGAGAGTCCCAAAGATGTCTCTGGTGCCAAGGTCCAGTCCTGCCGGTCCTCTTGTTCTTCTTGTTGTAGCCTTCTTATTATTGCTGGAAGAAACCTCTTCTGTTGTAGTGAAGTGCAGTGTGGAAGCTCCTGAACAAAGCTATGAGCAGACCACTATGATCTAAGCAATGCCCATTTATTGAATATGAGCATACACTTGTGTAATTTCTAACAGACTATGAGGGTTAGCATTAAGCAATTGGTCCAAATCATTAAGGCACAAGCTCTGTGGCATTAAGTGATTGGTCCAAATCATTAAGGCACAAGCTCTGTGTGGCATGAAGCAATTGGTCCAAATCATTAAGGCACAAGCTCTGTGGCATTAAGTGATTGGTCCAAATCATTAAGGCACAAGCTCTGTGGCATTAAGTGATTGGTCCAAATCATTAAGGCACAAGCTCTGTGGCATTAAGTGATTGGTCCAAATCATTAAGGCACAAGCTCTGTGGCATTAAGTGATTGGTCCAAATCATTAAGGCACAAGCTCTGTGGCATTAAGTGATTGGTCCAAATCATTAAGGCACAAGCTCTGTGGCATTAAGTGATTGGTCCAAATCATTAAGGCACAAGCTCTGTGGCATTAAGTGATTGGTCCAAATCATTAAGGCACAAGCTCTGTGGCATTAAGTGATTGGTCCAAATCATTAAGGCACAAGCTCTGTGGCATTAAGTGATTGGTCCAAATCATTAAGGCACAAGCTCTGTGGCATTAAGTGATTGGTCCAAATCATTAAGGCACAAGCTCTGTGGCATTATTAAGCAATTGGTCCAGATCATTAAGACTCAAGCTCTGTGGCATTAAGCAATTGGTTAGTCTTACCTGTTCAAGTGCTCTGTGTGTGAATCTCAGTTTCTGCTTTAACATCCTGTTGTTGATCTTTCTTCTCTGGAGTTGCTCTCAGCTGATGTCCTTGCCCTTCAGATGAACCTTCATGCAGGCTCTGAAACTTTTGGTTCATAACTACCAGTAATGACAATTGTTAACAAAGATTGGATTGCTCACAAGTCCATTTAATGTAAGGTATTCCTCCACAGTGCAGAGATGAAGGTGAGAACTCAAGCAGAAGCTTTTGGTGTTCTTGGTGCTCTGAAACTCTTGCTTGAAGTTCTTGAAGCTCCTGAACTCTTTCTGTTCTCAGGGCTCTGGAGATCTAACCTGATGCTAGGGAGACACCTTTTATATTCAACTTCACACCTGCTGATGACTGAACTCCCCTCTCTCCGCCCCTCATGCCCCCCACAACATAAGGTTTACACACCTGCTCAAGGAGGAGTGGCTGAGAGGTGGTCTGGGCCTAAAGAGGAGGGCCCAAGACATGGTCTACCTTGAAGGCAGGTAGCCTGGGGCCAGGAGGTGTGTTTTGGTATTACAATGATATTATAATGAGCAAAGTACACCTAAACCCACGGTTTCCTTAGCAACACCAAAACATCAGTCTCTGATGAGGGCAGCTCCATTCTCTGGTTCTGAGACACTGCTCTTAAACAGTGGAGCCCTCCATTATATGTGGCAGGTATGGACCACTGGTACCAGGCCACTTTCTTCCCACAAACCCTTGCATATGTACCAGATTCCATTGTGTGGGAACAACAGCTTAATTAGTGACTTATTATGGGATAGGCCATTGCAAACTCATGATAAGATATTAGTTATAGTCAAAGTATATTGATATAGCATTGTATAGAATATTATATATTAGTATATTATATATTATATATTATATATTAGTATATTATATATTAGTTTTAGTCAAAGTCCTTGAAGGTAAGGGGGTCCTGATTCCTGATGACAATGATGAGGCAGAGAATGTTCTTCAGACCACTCCTTACAGTACCCTTGGACACATCTCAAAAAACCTGCTAGCCTTACTTTTTCAAGGCTTCCAAAAGAGAAGGCCTCAAGGACACCTTATAGTAGCCTTCCGGGATCTGAAGGGGCCTACAGGAAGGCTGGGGAGGGACTATTGCCGAGGTCTTGCAATGACAGGACAAGGGGCAATGGGTTTGAACCGGCAGAGGGGAGATTTAGATTGGATGTTAGGAAGAAGTTCTTTACAGTGAGGGTGGTGAGACACTGGCACAGGTTGCCCAGGGAGGTTGTGGCTGCTCCCTCCCTGGAGGTGTTCAAGGCCGGGTTGGAGGAGGCCTTGAGTGACCTGTGCTAGTGGGAGGTGTCCCTGCCTATGGCAGGGGGTTGGAACTGGATGATCCTTGAGGTCTCCTTCCAACCTTACCATTCTATCATTCTTCCAGGTTTTTTTTTCTTTTTTTTTCCTGCTTCTTTTTGTGGCTCCCAGAAGCTGACTGCTGTGCACTCTGAGAGTCTGCCTTTAGGTAGTGAGTTTAAGGTAATGCAATATGAAGCCAATGCTCTATCAATGCATTGAATAAAATTATAGCGGAAAGGTAATAATAGGCCTGACTGTGGATCTAACCATGTTGCAAAGCGATTTCCCTCCACTAGAGTTGTGTCGTCAATGTGTGCTGTCCCCATTCTTCCCTTCCACTGTGTCTCCAGGACCACTGTTGCTCCTTCCTCATAATTTCAGAGTGTTGTGCCCCTATATTCCTTTTTCCTTTGCCTTTCCCAACTCAGTCCCTGTCTGACTCTCTTTTAATGGATGCCTCAGCATCTAGAAACAACTGTTCTGTGTTTTTCATCAAATTCTTCTGTGCTAAGCATTTTCCTCCATCAAATAACTTAAGTTGCTTCTTGTTCATCAGGGAAGGCTTTGTTTTGCCCTGATTAATTCCTTCTTCCAAGGAGGAAAAAAAAAAAAAAAACAAACCACAACGACTTAGTTATCTTCCCTTTCTTTTCAGATAATACCATTTTCTGGTTAAATTAATGATAAACAGACGTAGTTGTTTGGATCTTTCCCCCTCTCTTTCTGTAATTGTGGGGTCTGAAATGTTAACAGCCCTGGAGCAAGAACAAAACTACAGTACCTATCTTAAAATTCATCAGCTTTTGTTTATCTAAAGGTCACTAGTGAGTAGAGGCAAAAAAAGCTTTCAGGACATGAGATTTTAAAGACTGAGGCTGTTCCCTTTAGAAAATGCATGAATTGAGAGGCCACAATGCTAAACATTGTAAAGAAGATAAATTTTCTCTCCATCTCAAAGTTTTCCTACACATTCGACCAAAGGGGATTTCAGTGAGGCTGAAAGGCAGCACTCCAGCGCTCCTAGGCCTGCTGAAATGAGATGTTTTTAAAAGCAATAGTGCATTGTGGAACCCAGTGACAAAGTACCATGGATGTTTAGAGTCTGTAAGAGCTTTTAAAAGTGAAAAAAAAAAACAAAAACAAACAAAAAACCCCCCAACAAAACAAACAAACAAACAAACAAAAAAAAACCCCCCAAAAAAAACAAACAAACAAAAAAACCCCAAACAAACAAAAGGAAAAGCGACAGGTGATTCCAAAATCCGGGCTTGATAGTTGTGCTAGTTTGAGGCTAATTGGAATATTTTAATGAAAATAATTAGATTATAGGCTGTGAGAAGAAAACAATGGTGATGTCTGCTTCATAGAATCATAGAATCATAGAATGGTAAGGTTGGAAGGGACCTCAAGGATCATCCAGTTCCAACCCTCTGCCATAGGCGGAGACACCTTCCACTAGTACAGGTCACTCAAGGCCTCCTCCAACCTGGCCTTGAACCTCCCTGGGCAACCTGTGCCAGTGTCTCACCTTCATTCATAGGCTTGCTGAGGTGTATAAGAACAAGAACACAAACATAGTTAAGACACTCACACAGAGTCTGTCTCTCTGCGAGTTTTGTCTGCTGGCCTCNTAAGTCAGGAAATATTACTTTTTTTTTTCTTTTCACAGCCCATAATATAATTCTTTTCATTAAAATATTCCAATTAGCCTCAAACCAGCACAATTGTATAACCTAGATTAGTTACTCTGTCGTTGTTCAGATTGCTTACTCGTCCTTCTGAAGCAGCTGCTACTCTTCTCTGCCAGACACCAGTCAATGAAAAAGATAATTCATGATAGTCTTGTGTTTTGTGTCATAATGGTAATTAGAAAATGAATAAATAAATAAATGAATGGATGCAGTGCTGGAATCTAATCCCTCAAGAAAAGCCTTATGAAATTAAGGTCTGGACTCAAGGAATAGTCTCCCTGGCTTCCATTTCTCCAAGGGTTTTTATAACCTCTGTTACATTTGGCTTAAGTTTATCTTTCTGTTCCTCCTGTTGAAGTCTCTAGCAGAGGAATTCTGATACTTACTTATCTGCTATAACCACAACTGGTTGAAAATGTATTCCCAACCACAAAAGGAAAATATGGCATCGTAAGGAACACAAAACACGAGACATCAGCTGGAGTATTTTGTTCATTTCTGGGTTCCCTACTTCAGGTGGCACAGGAACCTACTGGAAAGAGTCCAACAAAGGGCTACAAAGATGTTTAAGGGGACAGAACATCTTTCTTATGGGGAAAGATTGAGAGACCTGAAGCTGTTTAGCCTGGAGAAGAGGAGGCAGAGAGGATCTGGTTAATGCTTACAAATACCTTAAGGGTGACTATCAGAAAACGTGGCCAATTTCTTTTCACTGGTGCCCAGTGAAACTGTTGACAACTGTTGAACTCTTTACAAAGATATGTAGCAATAGGACAAGAGGTTTTTAAGTGGAGAAGGGGAGATTTAGATTGGACATTAGGAATAATCTTTTCATTACTGTGAGGGTGATGGAAGGTGACGGAAGACTGGAACAGATGGCTAAGGGAGGTTGCCTCATCCTAGAAGAGTCTTGGTGGTCAGGCTTGATGGGGCTCTGGGCATCATGATGTATTTGGGGATGTCCCTGCTTACTGCCTGGGGGTTGGACTTGATGACTCCTGGAGCTCCCTTCCAAGCCAGTGAATTCTATAGTTGTATGATTACAATATAGATTATGGTTAGAATCACTCTTGGGCTAGGGTGCATATTTGTTTTCTTAGGTGTTTTTAAGGTGGGTTATGTTGTGAGATAGTAGTAGATATGGTATAAAGGTAGACTAGTGCTTTGTGCAGGACTTTAGTAGACATGGACATGGAAGTGTTGGNTTACTAGCTGAGCTTCAGTTACTTGAATAAATTTTTTTCCTGCTTTCCTGAAGGCTTGGTTTGTCCTTCTGTCTTGATTATCTAGTTCCAACCACCTGCCATTGGCAGGGACACCTCCCACTAGTACAGGTCACTCAAGGCCTCCTCCAACCTGGCCTTGAACACCTCCAGGGAGGGAGACTTTCCAGAGAACTAGGACGGTACTAATCCTTAAAGTCTTCAAAAGAATTGCCCTATCTTCTTAAATTAATATGGATGGTGGTGGCTGTAATTTATGCAATATTTCTATCAACAGAAATGAACATTAGGATCAGTCAAATAGTGCTGAGAATTAGAGTAAACAGAACTCTTTCATAGGGGAATTACATGTTTTTGTAAGTCTTATGTTACCTTCCCTGGACCTTGTTCTGTCAGCACAGTCTGCATCTTTACACAGCCCAGCAGAAATTATTTCTTTTTTTTTTTTTTTCCTGTAGTGAGCTAATCCCAGGACACCTTCTATCACCATTTATCAGCAAAAACACCTTTCAAATAGTAGCTAACCAAAAAAAACCAAAAAAAACCCCCACGTTAAAAATGAAACCCAAATGATGAATGTAGACAACAGCTGTGAGCTTTTTCAGTTGGAGAGTTTTATTTGGAGGCAGTATTCCTCAACACAGATGGTTGAGATGGGCTATGGAAGTGCATTAATATATTTACTGCAAGAAAATTACAGTCTTAGATTTTACTCAACAGGGAAAAAATGCTAATCTGAATCCTAGGTCATTATCATTTTTGTGGAGAAATGTTCATGAAATGAATGTAAGTTCTTTGCAGAGAATTCAAGATCCCCTGCTTGTATAGGTAAGGAAAGAAATGCTCTAGAAACATTAATAGCAATTTAATGTGGGATTAAAACACATTTCAGTGACTACTTGAGTGAAATCCTTATCCTCTCTGTATTTACTTTCCAGCACACGAAAATGTCACAGATGTTACAGAGCCCTCAAGGCTTCTTCTCCAGCTTTAAGATGATTTTCTTGCAAAAACCTTTGTAGAAGAAAACTGTAAACTGTGGAAAAAACAACCCTCAGCCTTGCAAAGATTTCCAATAGCACTGGATGGTTGTTGTATGTCACAAAGCCCAAGGCTATTATTTACACCAAGATCTTTCCAGTTCTTTGAGCAGCCTAGCAGCAAGAAGACAGACACATAAATGAATTCTGTTTTATTGCCCTGCTGTTCTTGGTTTAAGTTCCTAGCCTACACCTGTTAGAAAATGACCATAAGCCTCTGTAATATCTGCTTGGCTCTACTCTCTGTTAATTCTAGTTCATCCTACTTTGACTGCTCTATTAGATAGAACAAATTACTGATTTAAGGCATGAATCATGCTTTTGAGTTCTTATTATTTGTATTCCAGCTATTGCATCACCAGTTACAGATATATACTGCCTTGTGTAATTAATTTCACATGTGGCTATGGTACAATCAGAAGAGAAATGAAGTAGCTACATGAAGTACTCAAAGCTGTGTTTTTTGAGCAAAAGGGATTTTTTCCAGGTCTTTCTGCTTCAAAAGGTTTCTTCATGATGGTTATCCATGTAAACATACCTAATGTTCTTGAGAGTTTGTGTAATTCCACATTCCTAAACCAGCAAACAGGAGCAGTTAGGATTTACAAGCAGCACTGACACTGGGAATGCTACCTTCTAACTCAAGAAAGCAGCTGCTTTGGTATACTCTGTGTCACAGCTGCTTGCTTCAGTGGTGCAATTCCATTTTTCACTGTTTTTTGCTCCTGTTAGAGCTACTGATTCAACACAGCTAGATGAGAGCGAGGAGACACCTCAGTCCCATTTGGCACATCATGAACAGAATTGTCTCCTGTAGGAAGTTCCCACTGAAAGCAACAGGAGACCTGGAGACATCACAGGGGCATAAACTAAAGTCTGTGGGGTTGCTCTGGTGTTGTGCTGAAGACTGTCAGAACATTTCTAGATATGGTTGAGTCTCAGATAGCTGAGATAGGGATAGAGGTAGCTGGAAAATGATCTTGCTCCTTGCAAATGGAGTACATCATAGAATCATAGAATCATACTGATAGAGTAATAGAATGGTAAGGTTGGAAGGGACCTCAAAGATCATCCAGTTCCAACCCCCTGCCATAGGCAGGGACACCTCCCACTAGCACAGGTCACTCAAGGCCTCCTCCAACCTGGCCTTGAACACCTCCAGGGAGGGAGCAGCCACAACCTCCCTGGGCAACCTGTGCCAGTGTCTCACCACCCTCACTGCAAACAACTTCCTCCTAACATCCAGTTTCAATCTCCCCTCTGCCAGTTCAAACCCATTGCCCCTTGTCCTGGCATTGCAAGACCTTGTCAATAGTCCCTCCCCAGCCTTCCTGTAGCCCCCTTCAGATCCTGGAAGGCTACTCTAAGGTCTCCTGGAAGCCTTCTCTTCTCCAGGCTGCAGAGCCCCAACTCTCTCAGCCTGTCCTCACAGCAGAGCTGCTGCAGCCCTCTCAGCATCTTCGTGGCCTCCTCTGCACTGGCTCCAACACTTCCATGTCCTTCCTGTGCTGGGGGCTCCAGAACTGCACACAGGACTGCAGCTGGGGTCTGAGGAGAGCAGAGCAAAGGGGCACAATCCCCTCCCTTGCCCTGCTGCCCACACTGCTCTTGCTGCAGCCCAGCACACAGTTGCTGTCTGGGCTGCACTCACACTGCAGCCTCCTCTTGAGTTTTTCCTCACCCCACATCCCCAGGGCCTGTTCCTCAGGGTTGCTCTCAGCCATTCCCCACCCAGCCTGGAGTTGTGCTTGGGATTGTGCCTACCCAGGTGCAGGACCATCATCTCCAGAGTCACTGAACACTATGGTGATACTGCATTATACCATTTCATGCAGTCACTTTTCATAATACTTTCTTTCTGCCATTTGAAGACCACAGGTTTTTTTTTCCTTTCTTAAAAAAAAAAAAATCTCAGTGATTGATTTGCTCCACTTTTTAGTTTGTATTACATTGTGAAGCTTAGTTTGAAATGTTTATACTGTAATTCATACAAGATGTTTCAGCTAGATAAGGAAATCAATGGTGATAACCATCGTTAGCAGCACGTAACAGAATTAGGAATGATGAATATTACTAACAAGATTCATACATGATTTTGCTTATGTACCTTGCATTTATGCCAGATGGAATCTTCCTTAGAATGAGTAATGACACTACATTTATAAGGTAAGCAACATTTTAAATAGTCTGTTTAAATTGGTAGCTGTAGGCCAGGCTGAAAGTCAACTCTGTTCAAGTAATTGCTACTATGACTCAGACCTTGTAACAGATGTACAATTAGGTTTGGTTTTCTTTCAAAGCCTTTTCCAGCTCTGAGTATCTTTGTAGGAGAGTCTGAAGAGGAAGAGATGTTTTGTCGTATCAACCACAGCAAAGGGAGACTGAAAAATAGGAAAGCTTCTATATGTAATATTCTTCTTTTAAGTGAGAAATTTATACATGCATTGTCAAATATAGGACTACTCAGCAGTAGAGACATAGAATTATTTGTATTTCCTAGAGCTGATCCAATATGTAGCATACAGAACAAGAGGACACAGTCTCAAGCTGTGCCAGGGGAGGTTTAGGCTGGAGGTGAGGAGAAAGTTCTTCACTGAGAGAGTCATTCCCCACTGGAATGGGCTGCCCAGGGAGGTGGTGGAGTCACCGTCCCTGGAGGTGTTCAAGGCAGGTTTGGACGTGGCACTTGGTGCCATGGTCTGGTCTTGAGGCCTGTGGTAATGGGTTGGACTTGATGATCTTTGAGGTCTCTTCCAACCTTGCTTATACTGTGATACTGTGATATTACCTTAACTGTCCACTCTTATTTTTAATTATATTTCTCCCAGAGTAATTTTAAACTTTACTGTCTTATTTAAAACAAAACCCAAACCTCAAACCAAATAGATTAAGCTTTTGTTTTCTATACCCTAGACTTGGAAAAAAAAAAATCATAGAATCATAGAATGATAAGGTTGGAAGAGACCTCAAGGATCATCTAGTTCTAATCCCCTGCCATAGGCAGGGACACCTCCCACTAGTACAGGTCACTCAAGGCCTCATCCAACCTGGCCTTGAACACCTCCAAGGAGGTTATGGAGCACAGAAGACCTCCGGGGAGGTTGTGGAGCACAGAAGACCTCCCTGGGCAACCTGTGCCAGTGTGTCACCACCCTCACTGTAATGAACATCCTCCTAACATCCAGTTTAAATCTCCCCTCTTCCAGTTTAAACCCATAATCTTAGTATTCAGCTTAAAATGATGCTCACAGCACCTCCATCAATTTTATTTTTTTCTTTGACACCACCCCACACCCCTCCTGATTTAAAATTTAAGGCACACTAACTTTTGATTCTGCAAATTCAACTGCCATTCAGAAATTCAGTTTGAACTGTCAGTTCCTTCTGCATCATTAATGAAAGATTTTGATGAGTTGGAACTTAACTTTTCAGTCCTTTAAGAACAAGAGGCAGTTCACTCTCCTAGAGCCTAGGTGGGTTCAGCAATGCCAGCAATGGCAACATTTTTTACCCAGATGCTCAGTCTGACTGCCAGGAGCAAATATATGGAGGAAAAATATTATTTTCATCAAATTCTGAACTCATTTCACCCTTGTTACTCTATCTGTACATGCACAGAACTGCAAACTGAATTTCTGATTCTGTCTGAAAACTTGGTTAAATATTTCCAGCACATAATTCAGGGATGGCTTTAGACTTTGCTGGATTCCTGTGACTCCATCACCAGGGAGGTGGAGTGGCTGTCCCTGGAGGTGTGGAGGTGTTCATGAGGCACTTAGTGCCATGCTCTAGCTGGTTGGATAGGGCTGGGTGATAGGTTGGACTGGATGATCTTGAAGGTCTCTTCCTACCTGGTTGATTCTATTATTCTATTATTCTATTCTATTCTATTCTACTCTACTCTATTCTATTCTATTCTATTCTATTCTATTCTATTCTATTCTATTCTATTCTATTCTATTCTATTCTATTCTATTCTGTTCTATCCTATCCTTTCTATTCCAATCTATTCCAATCTATTCCATTCCATTCTATGCTATTCTATTGTATTGTACTGTGTTGTATTGTATTGCATTGTACTCTATTCTATTCTATCCTATTCTATCCTATCCTATTCTGTTCTACTCTATTTCATTCCACTTCACTCCATTCTATTCTATTCTGTTCTATTCCATTCTACTCTATCCTATCCTATCCTATCCTATCCTGTTCTATTCTATTCTATTCTATTCTATTCTATTCTATTCTATTCTATTCTAT